>JAVTVY010020272.1:0-79856 GCA_036873755.1 Hanleya hanleyi
GAGCGCAGGTCACCTGGTTGATATATTGACGTGGTTGCGTATATTGATACTAATTGACCCCAGGTCAATGAGCGTCAATATGCTCTTTTAAGTGCACAAAGGTCAATGAGCGTTAATATGCACTGTTTGATGGATGTATAGAAAGGTTAAAAGCTACACCGTTGACACCAGGTCAATGAGCGTCAATATGCTCTTTTAAGTGCACAAAGGTCAATGAGCGTCAATATGCCCTGTATCTGGGGGTTTTCCATTGGGACTTGTGCGCAGGTGTATGACGTCACTTCCAGTAGGCGTGAATCGAGCGTGACCTGGGTATGGTTGACCTACATCCGGGTTCTTGAGGGGGACAAATGCATGTACTGACCTGTATTCCGTCCATCTTTACATCTGGGTTAGACATCCGGGTCCTTGGTCAGGGATCGTATGATAGGCATTTTTCCATTCATCCGGGTCCTTGTGACCTATATCCGGGCACTTGTCCATCCGGGTCCTTCGGTGTTTTTCCATGATAGGAATGCATGTACTGACCTGTATTCCGAGTACATCCGGGTCCTTGTCTATATACGGGTCCTTGGTCTGGGATCGTATGATTGAATGCATGTACTGGGGTTTTCCCATTCATTCGTGCACTTTACAGTCGGGGACTACGGGTTTTCCCCGGCCCGGCCGCACGCCTGCGCGAAAATGATAGGAATGCATGTACTGTATCCTCTCATTCCATCGAGTTTTTTCCATTGGGACTTGTGCGCAGGTGTATGACGTCACTTGCTATTACATTTAGTAGTATAAAAGCGCATTTCGAGCCCTATTGACCTTGCGGCGCAATGCGCAGAGGATAGTATAGTAACAGTATATTGACTCACATTTAGTAGTATAAAAGCGCATTTCGAGTCCTATTGACCTTGCGGCGCAATGCGCAGAGGATAGTATAGTAACAGTATATTGACTCACATTTAGTAGTATAAAAGCGCATTTCGAGCCCTGTTGACCTTGTGCAGAGGATAGCATAGTAACAGTATATTGACTCACATTTATTAGTATAAAAGCGCATTTCGAGCCCTATTGACATTGCAGCGCAATGCGCAGAGGATAGTATAGTAACAGTATCTTGACTCACATTTAGTAGTATAAAAGCGCATTTCCAGCCCTATTGACCATTGCAGTGAGTGAGTGAGTGAGTGCCCAACCCCCGCAAGCCGTGCCCAACGCCCGTCTCAACGCATGGACGCACTAACGATGGTGAGTGAGTGAGGGAGGAGTGAGTGAGTGAGTGGTCATATAAGGTTGTTTAGGAGTAGTATTGAAAGCAACAATTTTGGGGCTCCGAGCCCCCGAGCTCCCGTCTGCCCCATCCCCGAGCTTCGAGCTCTCGACAACTCCAACCCCGATCTCCGAGCTCCCGTCGTTACGCCTTAACGCCCGTCAACGCCCGTCGTTACGCCTTAACGCCCGTCTCAACGCCCGCCAACGCCAAGCTCAACACTTCAAGGCCCTGGTAAATTAGCCCGAAAGCTCTGATTTTCACGGAATTGTCACTAATTCATTGGAAATGCACTGACGCCCATCAACACCCGTCGTTACGCCTTAACGCCCTAGCTTAACGCCTTGACGCCATGATATAGACCGGAGAGAGAACAACAACAACAAGGATGAAAGATGAGAGAACAACAACAACAACAAGGTTTCATATAGTTTATTCTCCCCAATGTTACATCACACCCACGCTGGGGGAGCCGCGTTGGGTATGTTTACAATTCAAGAAGACTCTTGTCCAATCAGAGGCCGCCATTTGGCGCTGTATCTGTCATATTCGTTCTTGCTGCTTAGATGTATTCTCGGCTGCTCTTGTCCAATCAGAAGTCGCCCTTTTAGAAAGTTCCATCTTTGCTCTGTGTGATCTGAGCATCGTCGGGCAGTTCAGGATATGTCCTGAAAGAGTTGTTCGCGCATCCTGATCGCATTTTCCAGGGCCAAGTGACGCTTGGTCTTCATGACGGGCCTGTACGTAGGGTCGCCTTTCATTTCAAGCGGTAGTAAGGTATACTGTTCATAGATCGCCATGGCTGTTTTCCTGATGCAGGGGCGCATTTGTGTGTATGCCTGTTGTAAAGTTATCCTGTCCGGCGTCCTCGATCCATGCAGCGTGAGTATTGATAGCTGCTCTCACAATACGATCCCAGAAGGTAGGTTCTGCCGCACTTTCCTGGTATGTAGGCTATCTGAGGTCAAGCTCTCCGTATCAGTAGATAGACTCTCAGCAATCTGACTTTCCTGGGATGTAGACTGACTATCTGAGGTCAAGCTCTCCGTATCAGTAGATAGACTATCATCAATCTCTGTATCGGCTTCTTGTGCATCGGAGTCTTCAATCCCATGTATATTTGTCTCGTGTTGCATCATATCGTAACGTCTGGTGAACGTGCGTTCGCACTCAGAGCAAGTATAAGCCCTATTGACGGTTGAACGTCGACTGTGCGTGGTTTGGCAATACACTTGCTCTTATAGACAGTAACGCCCGTCAACGCTTAGCTTAACGCTTCACCGCCCTGGTGAACTAGCCCAGAAGCTCTGATTTTCATGGAATTGCCACCAATACATCGAAATGCAGTGACGCCCGTCAACGCGCGTCGTTACGCCCTGGTGCACCCTGTACCCTATAGCCCGTAGGGCATAGGGTACACCAGGGTGCGGGTGCACCAGGTATTTGTGTGTGTGCGCCTGCGTACGATGACGTCACTTCCGAGCAGCGCAAGGTCAAAGGTCACTTCCGGTCACGTGGTCAAAGGTCACTCCCGGTCACGTGACCGGAAGTGCACTCAGAGTTCAAAGGTTAATCGTCCTCCAAATCTCCTTTATCGCTCGTTAAGGCGCTGAGACGAGCGTTAAGGCGTAACGACGGGCGTTGAGGCGGGCGTTAAGGCGTAGCGACGGACGTTGAGACGGGCGTTAAGGCATAACGACGGGCGTTGACGGGAGTTGAGGCGGGCGTTAAGGCGTAGCGACGGACGTTGAAACGGGCGTTAAGGCGTAACGACGGGCGTTGACGGGCATTGACGGGCGTCACTGCATTTCGATGTATTGGTGGCAATTCCATGAAATTCAGAGCTTCTGGGCTAGTTCACCAGGGCGTTGAAGCGTTAAGCTAAGCGTTGACGGGAGTCACTGTCTATAAAAGCAAGTGTATTGCCAAAACACGCACAGTAGACGTTCAACCGTCAATATGGCTTATACTTGCCAACGCACGTTCACCAGAAGTTACGAGATGATGCGACACGAGAATAATATACATGGGATTGAAGACTCCGAGGCACAAGAATCCAATACAGAGATTGATGAGAGTCTATCTACTGATACGGAGAGCTTGACTTCAGATAGTCGGCCTACATCCCAGGAAAGTGAAATTGCTGAGAGTCTATCTACTGATACAGAGAGCTTGACCTCAGATAGTCAGCCTACATACCAGGAAAGTGATGCAGAACCTACCTTCTGGGATTGTATTGTGAGAGCAGCTATCAATACTCACGCTGCAGCGATCGAGGACGCCGGGCAGAATAAATTACAACAGGCATACACACAAATGCGCCTCTGCATCAGGAAAACAGCCATGGCGATCTATGAACAGTATACCTTACTACCGCCTGAAATGAAAGGCGATCATACGCACAGCTCCATCATGAAGACCAAGCGTCACTTGGAAGAGGATATGGGGTTACCACCCACCGAGGCCCTGGAAAATGCGATCAGGATGCGCAAACAACTCTTTCAGGACATGCTGCCCGAACAATATCCTGAACTGCCCGACGATGCTTAGATCACACCGAGCAAAGATGGAACTTTCTAAAAGGGCGACTTCTGATTGGACAAGAGCAGCCGGGAATACATCTAACGGGCAAGAACGAATATGACAGATACAGCGCCAAATGGCGGCGGAGTCTTCTTGGATTGTAAACATACCCAACGCGGCTCCCCCAGCGTGGGTATGATGTAACACTGGGGAGAATAAACTATATGAAACCTTGTTGTTGTTGTTGTTCTCTCATCTTTCATCCTTGTTGTTGTTCTCTCTCCGGTCTATATCATGGCGTCAAGGCGTTATGCTAGGGCGTTAAGGCGTAACGACGGGCGTTGACGGGCGTCAGTGCATTTCCAATGAATTAGTGACAATTCCATGAAATTAGAGCTTTCGGGCTAATTCACCAGGGCGTTGAAGCGTTGAGCTTGGCGTTGGCGGGCGTTGAGACGGGCGTTAAGGCATAACGACGGAAGCTCGGAGCTCGGGGTTGGAGTAGTCGGAAGCTCGGAGCTCTGGGATGGGGCAGGCGGGAGCTCGGAGCCCCAAAATTGTTGCTTTCTATACTACTCCTAAACGACCTTAGATGACCACTCACTCACTCGTCACTCACTCATTCACTCACTCACTCACCATCATTAGTGCGTCCAAGCGTTAAGACGGGCGTTGGGCACGCCTCACGGGCGTTGGGCACTCACTCACTCACTCACTCCATTGCGCCGCAAGGTCAATAGGGCTAGAAATGCGATTTTATACTACTAAATGTGAGTCAATATACTGTTACTATAATATCCTCTGCTCATTGCGCCGCAAGGTCAATAGGGCTCGAAATGCGTTTTATACTACTAAATGTGAATCAATATACTGTTACTATACTGTCCTCTGCCCATTGCGCCGCAAGGTCAATAGGGCTCGAATTGCGCTTTTATACTACTAAATGTGAGTCAATATACTGTTACTATACTATCCTCTGCGCAAGGTCAATAGGGCTCGAAATGCGCTTTTATACTACTAAATGTGCGTGAATATACTGTTACTATACCATCCTCTGCGCATTGCGCCGCAAGGTCAATATGGCTTGAAATGCGCTTTTATACTACTAAATGTGACAATATACTGTTACTATACTATCCTCTGCGCATTGCGCCGCAAGGTCAATAGGGCTCGAAATGCGCTTTTATACTACTAAATGTGAGTCAATATACTGTGACTATACTATCATCTGCGCATTGCGCCGCAAGGTTAATAGGGCTCGAAATGCGCTTTCATACTGCTAAATGTGGTAGGAAGTGACGTCATACACCTGCGCACAAGTCCCAATGGAAAAAATCCCGATGGAATGAGAGGATACAGTACATGCATTCCTATCATTCTCGCGCAGGCGTGCGGCCGGGCCGGGGAAAACCCGTAGTCCCACACTGTAAAGTGCCCGGATGAATGGAAAAACCCCAGTACATGCATTCAGTCATAGGATCCCAGACCAAGTACCCGGATATAGACAAGGACCCGGATGTACTCTGGATAGAGGTCAGTACATGCATTCCTATCACGGAATAACACCGAAGGACCCGGATGGACAAGTACCCGGATATAGGACACAAGATCCCGGATGAATGGAAAAATACAAGTCAGTACATGCCTATCATACGATCCCAGACCAAGGATGTCTAACCCAGATGTAAAGATGGACGAAATACAGGTCAGTACATGCATTTTCCCCCCTCAAGAATCCGGATGTAGATCAACCATACCCAGGTCACGCCCGATTCACGCCTACCGGAAGTGACGTCATACACCTGCGCACAATTCGCAATGAAAAACCCCCCAGATACATGGCATATTGACGCTCATTGACCTTTGTGCACTTAAAAGAGCATATTGACGCTCATTGACCTGGGGTCAACGGTGTAGCTTTTACGCTTACTATACATCCATCACAGTGCATATTGACGCTCATTGACCTTTGTGCACTTAAAAGAGCATATTGACGCTCATTTACCTGGGGTCAACCGGTATCAATATACGCTTTCTATACGGCAACCACGTGACCTGCGCTCGCTAGGACCCCACCCGTCGAGAGCCTCATTTTCCGGAAATTAATGATATGTAAGTAGGTCAAGGTACGTCTATATAGCCTTTCTATACTACTCATCTTCTCCCCGAAATCCCTTGTACGTTACCGGTACTGTACCTGACCCGAAGTAAAACAGCATGTGGTAAAATACAAATGCTGATATTCTCTTAGATACAACGGAAGTAACAGCGGCTCTAAACAAAAGATCGGCTGTTCTGTCAATTACGGTGCCGTAATTGCCACCCGCGCAACTGGGGGATTTTTAACCTAGGCCTCAATGGGGCGTAGCAGGTTTTTACTAAAAGGATTAGCTCAAACTTGAGATAAATTTCTACAACTTGGCGAAGGGAAAGATAGTACATCTCTTCAAATTATCATGCTAAAATGGATGCTGAACTATTCTTTTTGGAAGTTTTTTCCATTTACTTCTCTGTTAAAATTAAGCTTTTCAGAGAGAGGAAAATCCCCCAGTGACGTCATTGTATCTAACAGAATTGGGAGAAACGAGACAAATTTTAACAAAGGATGACTCTGGTATTCCTGTGTGTGTCATGAATTCATTTTGAAAGCAGCAAGCTGGGGTATGGAGCGATGTGCTTTCCATCTTTCTACTTCCAATTTTGTAAGATGGAAATCTGAATTGTCAAGTGTTACACGTCAAGTGTTACACGGACCATATGAATATTGTTGTTGAAACATCAGAGGTTTTCATGATGAAATCGATCCATTCATCAAAAATATAGGAATTACTGGAGTATTTGAGAAAATATAGATTGAATATATGAGGTTGTCAAAAATATAGGAAAATATAGGCACATTCAAAGATGCGCCATTCCCTGTGACCGTTTTTATGGAACAATATCATTCGCTGTATCGCACTCCCACCTCATAGCCCCATAGCCCTACGCACAGGATACCACTATGGCAAGCCAAAGCGCTTTTTATTCTGAATTTCCGATATCGGGAATTCAATTCCCGATATCGGAAATTCTAATTTCCGATATCGGAAATTGCAATTCCCGATATCGGAAATTGAATTTCCGATATCGGGAATTAGAATTTCCGATATCGGAAATTCAGTGACAATTTTCGATATCGGAAATAGAATTTCCCATATCGGGAATTCAATTTCCGATATCGGGAATTCAATTTCCGATATCGGGAATTCAATTTCCGATATCGGGAATTCAATTTCCGATATCGGAAATAGAATTTCCCATATCGAAAATTGTCACCGAATTTCCGATATCGGAAATGAAAGCTGGAAGCTTTACAAAACCTAAGGGTGCATTCCACACCTAAATGATGTGCGGCTAGAAACAGGCAGGATCTTCGGCCATAAATAGATGTAAAATCTTTAACAAAAAGCTTGTAAAAGTATATATTTTCTAAATGGGCACACTAGTGCCCTTATTTCAGGAGACTTGTGAGCTATTGAAATTGAAAAGGAAACACGTACAATCCTCCGTAACCCTTCTTCAAATTTTCTGGAAAACTCCATAAAATAAATGAAAATGTGTCAAATTCTACCCGCAACCCAGCGAAAACGTATGAAATGATTTTCTTTTTATGTATGTTCAAGTGTTTCCCGTACAAAGGATAATTTAAAATGGCGAAAAAAACGGGGTCGACCTACTCGTCTTTTTGTAAAATGTTATGGCTATGAAGGAATCATCATTTTCGCTTCCCGAAAAAGTGCGGATTTTGGTCCGCCAGATATTCACTTCCGGACACGATTAACTCTGTAGGCGAGTGGGTGCGATCAACAAGCAATTATTATATCCTCATTTGGAGAGATGGTTATGTCCAGCAGGGTGATACTATAGATATCAGTTAGTAGTAAGGTAAGAAGAATTACCTTGTTGTCAAAATCGGGCGACCTTCCCTATTATAAACTTAGGGAGACACCACTTTGTAAGAAACCGTGGCAGTGTGGAGTGCACCCTAGAGTTGCAATTTCCGATATCGGGAATTCGGTGACAATTCCCGATATCGGAAATTGCATTTCCGATATCGGAAATTGAATTTCCGATAACGGGAATTGAATTTCCGATATCGGGAATTGAATTTCCGATATCGGGAATTGAATTTCCGATATCGGGAATTGAATTTCCGATATCGGGAATTCTCCCCGAATTCCCGATATCGGAAATTGCAATTCCCGATATCGGAAATTCAATTTCCGATATCGAAAATTCTAATTTCCGATATCGGGAATTGCAATTTCCGATATCGAGAATTCAATTTTCGATATCGGAAATTGAAGGTCATGAATATCCGATATCGGAAATTTTAATTCCGTTATCGGAAATTTTAATTCCGATATCGGGAATTCAATTTCCGATATCGGAAATTTTCGAATAAAAAGCACTTTGGCTTGCCATATACCACGCACAGTTACGGTACAGTTTAACTGTCAGTTACAGGCGCCTCGGAGCACGTTTGAAAGTGGGGGGGCTGAACTCTATATCGGCCATGTTAAATGCTGGACTGGTGCTATCTAAGATAGGACTTATAACATTGCAGTCTCAAAAAGTGGGGGGTTAGCCCCCCGTTCCGCGGCTCCTGAGTTATCGTAATTGGAAGTGCAATTGGACGACAATTAAACAAAGTCTAGGGTTTCTTTCTAGTCTTTCCGTCAGATGTTATGGTGGCAATTTCTCTACCGTCATTATAGGTCAACATTCGCCGCTAAGTAATACCGTATTAATTGCGTTTGGGTTTGTATTAAAAAGTTCAGCTTTCTCAACAGCAGTAGTTAGACTGTAGAACTCTCTGTTAAATCAGGAAGGGTCCAATACTATAGGCTACAGCAGTAGGGGAGATTGGGGTACAGTGGGACATGGGGCACAGTGGGACAAGCCGTCTAACTCCTTTGTTACGTACCGGAAGCACATTACGATATTATCAGCAGAAAGCTACCACCCCCATACAACACCTATATTGATTACAAACAAAAACTATCATTGGTAAAAAATTACGACCAAAAAAACTGTTTTTTGAGCAGTCCAAGTAAATTTTGAGGACTAAGGATGATATACCAAGTTTTCAGCAGTACTTCATTGCTGTTTTGTTACTACTGAGAAAGGATGGACAAAGGTACAATTTAAATTATGTCAATTTATTATCTCAGATGTATGTACTAGTTTTTTTCATAAAATGGAAAATATCATGCATCTGGGGCGAACTGGGACACTTTTGCTGGGGCACACTGGGACAATAGTAATCAAATGGTGAAATTTACTTTGACACTAAAATGGTATCAAAATGCATTATTTTGTTTCCTAGATTATATTAATTGCTAACCCTATCAGATTTGATAAGTTTTAATAACACTTTCAAAGGCAATTGCTTTCGTTGAAATGAAAATCATAAAAAAAAAAAAATTCCTCAAATTTGGCCCCTGGGAAATATTTTATCTGAGGTAGGAGTCTGAAATAGCAACTAACTTAATCATCGCTGTTGAATCTTCCAAACTCCTATGAAACATATCAGTATATACTTGAAATAACATGCATTTTGATTATTGTCCCATCGCACCCCAGTGGGTGTCCCAGTATACCCCATAGTGGGGCAAACTGGGACACATTTTTTTACGTTTTTAAAAACGAATTCTGGAGAAAAATATAACAGATATTTCAGAATTTTTTGCATGAATATGTCATACTAAATATAAATTATAACGAGAGTATATAAGGCTAAACTACATGATAATCATAACAGAGATTTTTGCAAAAAGGTGAAAAATGTCCCAGTGTACCCCAATCTCCCCTAGTGGGACGGTGTTTGCCTCAAAAATGTTTGCGGTGCTCCAAACGAATTTCATGTCGCCTGTGTTCGGTGTTGTTCGACTAATTCCGTACACAGCGGAATGTGCCGATTTTGTCCGAGTGCCCTCTAACCTACAGAAGCGGTTTCACTGAAAATGTAAGAGGTTTGGAGGAGATAAAATCATCCGTGCGCCTTTGTTTTATACAAATTTAGACTGGTATATCTGGTCTTGGACGGCGACTTTGTATTGGTAAGTATTTTGTCCGTGATTCGACGGTGTTCAATTTAATAAATTAGTGACTTTTCCACGGTGCAATTTTTATCGTTGGCGACTGATCCCAAGGGACATAATCAATGGCTGTCTCGTTAACAAACTGACAAAGACATTCTCCGTAAATGTTCATATTCACAAAATCTGTGCTGTCAGAAATGGTATATTTATTCTGTGCATATTGGGTAGGACAGTGTCCAGACGGGTCCCTGTGACATGAGACTTCTGACATCCATCCGGACATATTATTAGGACCTGCACTTAGATTTTTGTTATTGCAAACAAATAAATAGATAGGTAGAGTAGTTTATTTAATGTTGGTGTACACAGAGATATAGATATTGACGAGATAGGAAGCTCCATGTTATATTCCATGGACATCACGTCAGCGGCTCATGGACCTACAACACAACACACACGAGGCGCGTCACACTCTGTGTCACAAAGAATGTTAGACATCATTGATATTAACCTGTAACATTATCGTGTGACGTCTTTGTCTGTGAGAGCGTCATCGCTCTGACCACCTGTGCTGAGGCGGGGATAAAAAACACTGGACAACTGAAATTAGGTGGTCTTTACTCGCTAAATAGAATTCACTCTGGGGGTCTATCCATACATAGTGTGACTGTTCAAAACCCACACTAAATTATCTATAGTTTTACAATGGTGCGATTGCGTCAATGTATTCCGATGGTGGTGTCAGAATTTCGTGTTATAGTTCACTGTGTGTAAATACCAAACGAAAGATGTGGACAGATACACTTTGTTCTACATCTTTGAATTTTGGCATCAAATCGCTTAAATTAAACTGTTCAAAAACTACGGCAAATATGCCACTGATTTATTAGACACTTAAGCATTTGCCGCTCATTCACATTTCGTTCTGCAGCAGTTCTATCTGACTGTGGAAGCAAGTAATATATGGTACATGGAATTACCTAGTTCAAGAAGCTAAACCCTACGTACTGACATTTATTTTGTGATAGGGTTTAGCCGTCAAAGCGAAAATTTGTATTGCAACATTTTGGCCACCCAACCTGGATCAGGTTGGGAGGATTCCTGCACCAAATATTATTCTTGCCTACTGTTTTGTGCTCGATGGATAGAATACATATTTGCCAACTTCCCTAGCCATTTATTCCTGTCTGTCTGTCCAGCTCTTTTCATTTTAATGAACCAACGCTCAATAAAATACTGTTATGCATACTTTAGGGTGCTTGAGCTAAACTGTTGACATGAGCTGAATGCAACGTTAAACCTTATTTCTCTCTCCTGTTGACATGATCAGACCTTTTCTACGTGACATATTGTTGATATTAATGCCCAATCTGCTAAAAATATTCATTCTGGCCTACCGTTTTGCGCTTGATGGATAAAATTAGAATACTTATTTGCCAACTTCCCATGCCATTTATTCCTGTCTGCCTGTCCAGCTCCTTTCATTTTCAGAAACAGTTAATTAAATACTGTTACGCATGGATGGAAAGGTTATCAAAACTGCATACTTTAAAGTGCCTGAGCTAAACTGTTGACATGATCAGACATATTCTAATCTACGTGACATTTTGTTGAGATTTTACCATGGTTTGTTGTAGACTGTGATTACTAGGCTGATCGGATTGGGACACTCTGGAGTACCCCCACATGTTGGGCCCCAGGATGCCAGGTCACCCGATGCCCAGCCCCATTCTCGAGCGGGAACAGGGCAATATTGTAATGTAAGTACTTCTAGAAAACACCCAGAAAATTACATGTACACTCATTATACAGACTGTATCACACTACCATTCTGCTGGAATTACCCCATGTGACCTGGAGAATGACACAACATTTAACTAATCAAATTGGTGGTTTTACAGTTGTACACTCGGAAGATAGTTGGATGGGTAGAATTATTTCTTCACTCTCCAGACAGCTACATCACAGGAACGACGGTCATGGTAATGTCTGACTTGATTTGCTAAGAAGTAATTATCAATCTGATAATTGGTCTAGCAGAGTGTTATACTTGTATGGTAGTATTCAACATTCTGCATAAGAAAAGTAATGCAAAATGAACTGGAAAAACTGTACAACTACATGTACAATTTGCAACTCTTGATGCATGATCAATGAGCATAATATTTTCCTGTCCAGGAAAATCCTAAAACCTCACAGAGGGTTTACCTGTACATTGTTGGTGATTCGAATGAATTCTCAACTCGATGCCTCTATCATACAATCTCGCACATTTCATCCCCTCCCCTTGTTTTGAATTAGCATATATCGGTATTCCAAGCCTGCAGCTTTTACTTTGACTTCTGATGTTGAATTCAGCCCGACATCAATGTAGTTTTAACCAGCAATGAAATTCAAACCTGCCACATCTCATACCTCGCAGCAGATTGGCCTAATCAGCAAGCTTAGTGCATTCACTGATTGGTTTGATTTAGAGAAAACCCCTGATCTATTTATATCCAGAACTGGTGTGGGTAATTAACCAAGCCAGTGTATCGACCCTAACAGATCGATTGATACACTGGCTCACGAGGATGATGTGCACAGTGCTTTTCAGAGGGAATAGGATACCAGCTCAGGGATTCATAGAAGTCCAAATTTTACGAACCGAAATCTGGAAAATTGGGGGGCATTTTTTCTCCCTGAAGTTGAGTATATAATTTTTTTACAAACCAGGGTCATTTTCCCCCCCAGTGTTGAGTATATAATTTTTTTACAAACCAGGTAAACCTTGTCTACTGTTCTAATTCATGTATTTTTGACCTTTTGTGTAATTAAAACCATTTTGTGTCATTGATTGCATTTACTCGTTTCCATCATTATGTTTTCAGGTATCCAGGATACATGAACAAATTATGTTAGATTTATTCAAGTTGTATACGAGTAATACTTCAGGTATCAATCGGGTAAAACTTTGTAATGCTGCCGGTACTGGTTTTCATTTATATATACATACATGTACTTCTCATATACATGCAGTGAGGAGTGTCAACTATTTCCCTCTCGATCTCAATCAATCAACAATACATAAAAGAACTTTGAATTCCTTTTTCCAACTTCCACACAGGACTGTCTGAATAATATACAAACACACATCCAATTTCAGTATACAAATACGGCCCAACTTGTTAGGTGGAAATTATAAAAAAACACCATATTGATACCATAGAAACCCCATTATCTATTAATTTAGATTCAAAATGAAATTTGAAGGAACCATTATCCAAAATTTAACATTGACAGAAAAATAATTTTAATTATGGAAACATTTAACAAAAGCAGTGAATTAATAAATATAAAAATCCTGTGATGACATAGGTGAAGTTCCAGTTATTGTGAAAATATTATTCAATTACAAATGACCACCAGTATGAAAAATCACACTGGTTTATAAAACGATGATTATATATATATATTAATATATACACGATGATTGTATTGGATTACACAAATAATAAGAGTCTTGAGGATGATATTATTTTGATAGAATATGGTTAACAAAAACAAAGAAGGAAAAAAAACAACAACAAAACACTTCAAAACGCTTGCGAGCGACCGGCCGTAGGAAGAGTTCACTCCCTTGTCATGTTCTCAAAACGCACGCTGTATGTTTGTGTCAACTTTCGTTTCATCAAACCAAAGTGAAAATGATACAGTATTACTATTTTCTCAAGACAGACCACACAGAATACCCAAAGAAATACTTACGATTGGCATTCTACGAAGACAACGTGTGTTTATTCAGTATCGTTTGTATCTCCCTGCGTTGGAACGAACGAAAACGAAACCAAAAAAAAAAAATGGCGACTCGTCGATTGTTCAGTGAAATTACGGTTCGTAAGTATTCGAGATTCTTTCACGGAAATATACGTCGATGTAACTAAAATTACCTCGGATAAACTAGTCTCGGATGAATATATCCCGTTAACAGACTAAGTCTTCCGAGGTAAATTTAGAGCAGCTGACGGAGTTTGCATTTGGCGTTGTTGTTGCTGCCGACAGATTCACATGTGCTTCCGCAACCATGGGATGATTTCCCGACAACCGGGAATTGAAATTTCGAATTTACGAAGCTTGAAAATTCAGTTCCCAAAGCTTGAAAATTCCGTTTCCAACACACAAATTGAGTATAAATATTTTGGTGAAAACTATTGCTTTTTTACTCAATAAAATTGAGTTTTTAACTGAAAAATTGAGTTTTAAAACTCAATCTACGAACCGAAATTCGGTACGTAGAACTGACGTGTATGAATCCCTGCAGCTGTGCCGCCTCTGTACCAGTACTAACTACTGTAATGACCGCCCACCAGTCCCCACTCCCAAGGAACTGGTCCTTGAATTTTATTTTTGGGTTGGGAAATTGAACTACAGTATATACCAATCTTAATAAATTAATATCCTGTCTATGCTCCCCAATCATATGTCACTACATGATCTTGCTTACTTCAATGGAATTTGGTGTGCGCCCGTGAACGTTTAATAAAATTGACATCACAGCCGCATTTGGACTAATCCAGAATTTCATAGACTGGGAGGTGAATAGGACTGTTTTCTCCATTATGGTGCCCTACTGGCTAGACCTCAGCAACATCAAACGATCTCCCACCAGCGTAGTGTCTGATTTGTCTGAGCCAACCATAAAGCCTGTATATTGATGCCCCTTTTCAAGCCACTATGAAGAGATATCAGGATTGGTCGACTCTCGCATCGATGCAAGCCAGTTAGATCCAACAGCGACATGTATCCAAGTGGATCAGTGGTTTCATTAAGGATTTGAGTAGAAGGGCAATTCCACGATATCGCGGACAAAACTTGCAAAAATAAATATCAGCTGTGGGCAAAATAATGCATTTAGCATTATGGCTAGGTCCCTCAAGGTTGACAATTTAGTGCTGATATACTCATTTACTGCTTGATTTAATAAATTAGGCAATTTAGGCAACTATCAAATTTTCCAACCCTTTAAATGTACAAATTACTGATATTTCACTGTTGATTTAGGATTCACCATATAGCCAGCTGAACCAAAGTGATTTTATGCTTTTTATGGAAGAAGTGTCTTTCTAAAACTGGTGGTTGAAAGAGCATATCTGCACTGCTAGCAGAAATGGATGAGACAAGATTTGGTGTCGAGTTATTGTAACATGAGTTACCGAAAAGTGACAGTTTTTAGTTTTCAAAGAAAATTATTGAAGTTGTTGGCTGCTCAGTTAATTTTTTCTGCCTTTGATACACACTGAAAGAAATTATAGCAGTGGAATTAATATTTCATCACGCATCATAATTTATGAAGCTGCTGAACTTCGTAACATGAGTTACTTGTGGGGTCCTGTAACATGAGTTACCATCATAATGGGAGATAACTCTGAACAATCTAGGTGCCTCTGCTTGCAATTACCTACAACTCCTGAATAAACATTGATCTGTGTAAAACCTGACAGTGCACATTTGTACACTACTACAAGCATCTTTCATGTAAGGTTCGAAGTTGTTCATCAAATAGTAACCCAGATCTGGTCTCGACAAGAAATTATTGATTGATGGGATAAAGGGCCATAACTCTTTGAAAATTCATCGAAACGCATAAAAAGCCAACAGTGCCCATCTACAAGGTATAGTAAGCGAGATATGGTCTGGACGAGAAATTACTGACAAAATAAAGGGCCATAACTCTGTGAAATATCATTGAAACGCAGAAAGGAAATCTGACAGTGCACAGCTGTATGGTTCTAAGCATCTTCTGTGCAAGTTTTGAAGATGTTCATCAAATAGTAAGCGAGATATGGTCCGGATAAGAAAAATTATAAACTGACGAGATAAAGGGTCTTCACCCAAATAAAACCATTGAAATATACAAAAAAAAATGATCTTATTATGGATGGACCAATGGTCTCATTCATCCAGTCAAGGGCTAATGCTCCTGTAGAACACCAAATCACTGCTAATCCTGTTGATTCTCCAATTAGGGGACTGGTATGTCTATGAGTATGGCAGAGACCATTTCCTCAGTGTGGTTACCACTCTTGGCATGGAGAATATTAAAATAGTTTTGGCGATAGAGACTGCTGAGAATCATTGGAAATGGCCATTTCAGCAGGACGAGATTTTCTACTACAGTGAGCAGATGATCCAGAGACTTGATTCAACCTGATGTAGCAAATAACCATGGCCACTAATCAGTTCACAGAGAAGTTTGATAAGATTATACATGCAGCCTTCAGGACGTTTATAATCAGATAATACATAAATTTCTTGAATTTCACACTGAATTGACCACTAATCATGTTGATGAATTTCAAATTTTATACAGTTATTTAATTACATTCTTCATGTTGTTTGAGACACATTTTTGACATGAGAGAAACATGTTCCAGGAGACTTAATTGTTCCTTCTTTCATTTGGACAAACCGTAACATGAGTTACTGTAACATGAGTTACCACATGTTTAGCTCGGTGGAAATAAAACGGTGTTGCATCAGTTGTTTAGAACAGGGACAATACACAGTCCAGACAGTGTACTAAAAGAAAAGATTTTTAATTCTCAGATTAATTGATTAGTATTCAGAGGTTTTTCAGAGAAACACTGTACCCTCCGAGGGCATGTCCGTTTACTGTAACATGAGTTACCGAAATTTGCAATAAGATTAATTCAATATTATTGATAACACACTGCTGTGTTTGTGTGGAAAACAAAGCTACCAGTTAACATTACTACCTTGAAAAATAGGAAGGATCTGGATGCAAATCATAGTATTAAAATCCCAGGGTAAACATGAAGGTTATGGCTAAAGTGTAACATGAGTTACCGTGGAATTGCCCAGAAGTTGAAAAGGAAAAAGTAGGAGTTGCCCCGTCTCTCCGAACTTGAGATCGCAACGCGATCGAACTGAGGAAGCAAAGCGACTGAGGGGGGGGGGGGCTAGTGCGAGGGGCGGAAACCCCCCCTCGCCCAAAAATTCTAGAAAATCAACAATAGAAATGGTGCTCTCAGAGAGCTTTTCAGGAGAAATTTGGACGAGAAAAGCTGATTATAAAAGCTTGCTAATTGTCAAATAGTATAATTGTCAAAAAGTATCTCCAACAAGTACTTGACCAACTTTGGATTTCTTGCATATTATGTCAATTATGTCTACTCATGGTAACTGCAATAACATCTGATTTTAAAACAGTTCTTCAAAGAAAAATAAAATGTCGACTTGTTGAAATTATAAAATAAATAGAAGTATCTACATGTATTTGTATAATTTCAATTCATTTTTTGTGAGCCATGCTATCTCAGTTGAACTATTATATCCCAAGTGGCTCTTCACCCCAGCCGGCTTATACTTTGTGCACAAAATGCGTTTATTGCGTCGGTGGCGACAAAATAGGCAGGAAAACCAAACGGAACAATGAGGTTTGGTCAATTGGCAATATTAACCGGTGTATGATGAACACATGTCGTTGTTGTTGTTAATTTTCGCGCGAATTGGGACTTATTCAATGCCAGTCTATAGACAGAATATAACAGAAAATAATTTGAAAGTAGCCAGGAAAAAGATTTATTCATGCCAGACGAATCTGTGAATTGATAATTACCTGTTTCGTTCTTCTTTTTTGGGATTACCCCCCAAAAAACTCCAGACTAGCTTGATGTTTCATTTTCATGAACCTGTTGAATCTCAGCTCGAAGTACAAACTCAGTGATTGGCCGAATAACCGAAGACGTCATTCTTTGGGGCTGTACCAACCAATCGTTTATCGTGTTTCATTTATAATATTCGTCTATTTCGATAACAAGAGAACCACGTGGACATGATGGAGAAGCGTCCGTGGAGAACAGCTGGAAAATGTGGTGTACAATTGTCATTCGACAGAACGAATGCTGACAATTTCATCGGACAAGGCGGTACTCGGACAGCCCAAGAAATGTGCTGTTAGATTAGGGGCCTGGTGGCCACTGAATTTGAGAAGAGGATCTGGTTCTGGGCTACATGAATAATTGGTATCTAACATTGATGAACAGACAAGACATATGGGGAGATTAATCTTGCTTGGAGTTTGACATGTGGGTTCAGGGTTAGATTGGGAGATTGACATGCAGGTTCAGGGTTAGATTGGGAGATTTGACATGCGGGTTCAGGGTTAGATTGGGAAATTTGACATGCGGGTTCAGGGTTAGATTGGGAGATTTGACATGCGGGTTCAGGGTTAGATTGGGAGATTTGACATGCGGATTCAGGGTTAGATTGGGAGATTTGACATGCGGATTCAGGGTTAGATTGGGAGATTTGACATGCGGATTCAGGGTTAGATTGGGAGATTTGACATGCAGATTCAGGGTTAGATTGGGAGATTTGACGTGCGGGTTCAGGGTTAGATTGGGAGATTTGACATGCGGATTCAGGGTTAGATTGGGAGATTTGACATGCGGATTCAGGGTTAGATTGGGAGATTTGACATGCAGATTCAGGGTTAGATTGGGAGATTTGACATGCGGATTCAGGGTTAGATTGGGAGATTTGACACGCAGGTTCAGGGTTAGATTGGGAGATTTGACGTGCTGGATCAGAGCTATTGAGAGTAGGCCTACTTGTAAGTTTTGTGACATTCTGGATTAGGTTTAAACAGAAAGTGAGACCTAACCTGCTGATGTAACATGCTGGATCAGGGTTAGATAGTGAGATGTTTGATCAGGGTTAGATAGTAAGTGAGATGTTGGATCAGGGTTAGATAGTGAGATGTTGGATCAGGGTTAGAGAGGGAGATGTTGGACCACAGTTAGATAGTGAGATGTTGGATCAGGGTTAGATAGTCCAGGAGATGTTGGACCACAGTTAGATAGTGAGATGTTGGATCAGGGTTAGATAGTCCGTGAGATGTTGGATCAGGGTTAGATAGTCCGTGAGATGTTGGATCAGGGTTAGATAGTCCGTGAGATGTTGGATCAGGGTTAGATAGTCCGTGAGATGTTGGATCAGGGTTAGATAGTAAGTGAGATGTTGGATCAGGGTTAGATAGTCCATGAGATGTTGGATCAGGGTTAGATAGTCCGTGAGATGTTGGATCAGGGTTAGATAGTCCATGAGATGTTGGATCAGGGTTAGATAGTCCGTGAGATGTTGGATCAGGGTTAGATAGTCCGTGAGATGTTGGATCAGGGTTAGATAGTAAGTGAGATGTTGGATCAGGGTTAGATAGTCCATGAGATGTTGGATCAGGGTTAGATAGTCCGTGAGATGTTGGATCAGGGTTAGATAGTCCGTGAGATGTTGGATCAGGGTTAGATAGTAAGTGAGATGTTGGATCAGGGTTAGATAGTCAGTGAGATGTTGGATCAGGGTTAGATAGTAAGTGAGATGCACCATGCTGGATCAGTAGGTTTAGAATTTAGCAAAATTTTGCGAAGACCCAGGTGGAATTTTCGGCCGCACAGTTTGCAAGAATCCAAAGAATCCAAATTCGTGGACTTTGGATTTCAAGCAGCACAGTTTGCAAGAATCCAAATTTGCAGACTGCACAAAATCACTTTCAACCATGAACTTTGTTTGCTAAATTCTGCCTATGTATTTTATTTTCTGCATATAATCAGGGATTCATTGGCGTCCGTTTTTACTACCGTTAAACGGTAGAAAAAAAATGTCAAAAACTGAATATAGACAGCAAAAAACTCAAAAGTGTACGTTTTGGACAAGAAATACTCAATGTTTTTGACGAAAACTCAATACTGGAAATGGTGCAAATTATTTCAGTGATGTGAAAATCTGAAAATCATCGCCGATCCTTCGACAATTCGACAATTTGACATGCAGATTCAGGGTTAGATTGGGAGATTTGACGTGCGGGTTCAGGGTTAGATTGGGAGATTTGACATGCGGATTCAGGGTTAGATTGGGAGATTTGACATGCGGATTCAGGGTTAGATTGGGAGATTTGACATGCGGATTCAGGGTTAGATTGGGAGATTTGACATGCAGATTCAGGGTTAGATTGGGAGATTTGACATGCGGATTCAGGGTTAGATTGGGAGATTTGACACGCAGGTTCAGGGTTAGATTGGGAGATTTGACGTGCTGGATCAGAGCTATTGAGAGTAGGCCTACTTGTAAGTTTTGTGACATTCTGGATTAGGTTTAAACAGAAAGTGAGACCTAACCTGCTGATGTAACATGCTGGATCAGGGTTAGATAGTGAGATGTTTGATCAGGGTTAGATAGTAAGTGAGATGTTGGATCAGGGTTAGATAGTGAGATGTTGGATCAGGGTTAGAGAGGGAGATGTTGGACCACAGTTAGATAGTGAGATGTTGGATCAGGGTTAGATAGTCCAGGAGATGTTGGACCACAGTTAGATAGTGAGATGTTGGATCAGGGTTAGATAGTCCGTGAGATGTTGGATCAGGGTTAGATAGTCCGTGAGATGTTGGATCAGGGTTAGATAGTCCGTGAGATGTTGGATCAGGGTTAGATAGTCCGTGAGATGTTGGATCATTAGATAGGTGAGATGTTGGATCAGGGTTAGATAGTCCGTGAGATGTTGGATCAGGGTTAGATAGTCCGTGAGATGTTGGATCAGGGTTAGATAGTCCGTGAGATGTTGGATCAGGGTTAGATAGTCCATGAGATGTTGGATCAGGGTTAGATAGTCCGTGAGATGTTGGATCAGGGTTAGATAGTCCGTGAGATGTTGGATCAGGGTTAGATAGTAAGTGAGATGTTGGATCAGGGTTAGATAGTCCATGAGATGTTGGATCAGGGTTAGATAGTCCGTGAGATGTTGGATCAGGGTTAGATAGTCCGTGAGATGTTGGATCAGGGTTAGATAGTCCATGAGATGTTGGATCAGGGTTAGATAGTCCGTGAGATGTTGGATCAGGGTTAGATAGTCCGTGAGATGTTGGATCAGGGTTAGATAGTCCGTGAGATGTTGGATCAGGTTGGATCAGGGTTAGATAGTAAGTGAGATGTTGGATCAGGGTTAGATAGTCCATGAGATGTTGGATCAGGGTTAGATAGTCCGTGAGATGTTGGATCAGGGTTAGATAGTAAGTGAGATGTTGGATCAGGGTTAGATAGTCAGTGAGATGTTGGATCAGGGTTAGATAGTAAGTGAGATGCACCATGCTGGATCAGTAGGTTTAGAATTTAGCAAAATTTTGCGAAGACCCAGGTGGAATTTTCGGCCGCACAGTTTGCAAGAATCCAAAGAATCCAAATTCGTGGACTTTGGATTTCAAGCAGCACAGTTTGCAAGAATCCAAATTTGCAGACTGCACAAAATC
Source organism: Hanleya hanleyi (assembly GCA_036873755.1). Classification (NCBI taxonomy): domain Eukaryota; kingdom Metazoa; phylum Mollusca; class Polyplacophora; order Lepidopleurida; family Hanleyidae; genus Hanleya; species Hanleya hanleyi. The sequence continues at coordinate 21,168 of JAVTVY010020272.1, forward strand.
ACTTTCAACCATGAACTTTGTTTGCTAAATTCTGCCTATGTATTTTATTTTCTGCATATAATCAGGGATTCATTGGCGTCCGTTTTTACTACCGTTAAACGGTAGAAAAAAAATGTCAAAAACTGAATATAGACAGCAAAAAACTCAAAAGTGTACGTTTTGGACAAGAAATACTCAATGTTTTTGACGAAAACTCAATACTGGAAATGGTGCAAATTATTTCAGTGATGTGAAAATCTGAAAATCATCGCCGATCCTTCGACAATTTGTCTTCGAACGTTTGGGGATTCCCAGTTCTAGATATAATTTTCGTCTTTCTTGCCGATTATACCTCACCATGGGCTCTCAGTTACTATCCATACTCGACGGAGGCAAAAAATACGGTTTCGGAGATTAATTTTCGGGACCGGGAATTGCCGATTCAATGACATCACCTAATCAGAATTCGTTAGCCAATGAGCATCAAGAAATTATCGGGGCCGAGTTAAATATAGCTCCACGAGACTAGAGGTGGCGGGATTTGTTGACAGTTCCTTTGTTCTAAAGTTCGACGGCGACCATGCGATGGACGTAAAGAAGTCCGAGTTCAAGACATCATTCTGCATGACAGCTGCTACATCTTACGTGAAAATCCGCTGATGATGTAAGGATTTATAGCGTCTCTTGCAAGCGTTATATGATAATTATCTTTGAATGTTTATGATACTTTGTGATCTCTTACCGCTGTTGTTGTCTCTAAAAAGTTGAAACACGAAGTCCAAGGGAGATAACTTTGTTATATCAAATAATCAAGTTGAGAACAAAAAAGTTTGATTTCCTACAAACATTACCATGGGCTTGGAATCGATATTTTTAGCTTTGTTTATTTTTCTTCACATAGTCCTTATAGTACCAGTGGACTAGACTGGATCAACAAGGTTCTTTTCTATCAAACAATGTTTTTAATTAATGTCCCTATTTAATCTCTCCATTTTATCTGTCAAGTTAGACACTTACCCATAGAAAACTTTTTCAAATTTTATTTCGTTATTTCATTATAAAACACGTTACCAGCTTCACCTGGATGAGTTATTTATCATGTTTAATTATATTTGGATTTTACAGTGAAAATCTGTATCAGAGGTGAAGTGTGCCAGACGCATTGGACAGTTTTTGTAGCTCACCTTAGTACTACAGAAACTATTTGTTAATATCTTAATTGGTAGGGTGGTAAAAACATTCAAAAACTCAATATCAACTTGTGGGTGGGCCGTAAAAACATGGAAAAACTCAATTTGAGCATAAAAAGAACTCAATATTTTAATTTGGGTAGAAAAAATTTGGACTTCTATGAATCCCTGATAATGTGTGTCCTAAGGAAGCATTAAAGTCCATGCATAACACGTCTGATTCTTTAGCACCCTCTTCTTCGACATTTACCACCTAGGAAATTGTAGTTTCTTTTAATTTTATCGAATCTCCCATCCCCCTTGTTGTGCATGTGATACTAACTTCCTTGAGAAGAAATAATAAAACACTGTTTTCAATGGAAAACAGAATTTTGTTGTATTTCCCTCACCCGGCGTTTCGTGACCGGTCGCCATTTTCGCCAGTGCGGGTTACTGCACAATTAGGTATGAACTTCTCAATGGAAACAATTGACAGCGACCTTTGCCGGATGTATAAAAAACACAGCCTACAATTATCCAATCGACATCGGTGAAAACCTTGATATTAAGTTCCTAAAATTATGGATATAACTACATAAAAGCACGATAAATTCTAGTCGAAAATTGACAAATTCATGGACTTGAAAAGGCCACATCGCGAAACACTGGCAGAGCCCATTCATAATGATACAGAGAAAGCACAACAAATAGCAGATTGGGAAAGTTTACTCTCGATGAATAGGATTGGTGCAATGCGGCCAATCAGAGTCCACGACTCGGCCTACTCTTGAAATGGCTTGGATGTTAAGTTTTCACCATAACATATCATCAATCGTGTCACGCCTTTCGGTGAAGCGTCCAGTTTACCGGTATAATTTTGGATAATTTTATGTCATCGATGATAATAAAGAAATCAATTTAAGCTAAGCTTTGTGCAAATCCAACTTGCATAAATTCCAGAGTCCCAGATTCTTGTCGAAATTTTAGTACCCCTGATCAGGGTTACATAGACGTTAGATGTATCATTCATGGTTAGATAGCAAGTAAGGTGTACCATGCTGGATCAGTGTCAGATAGTGTGATATGACATGCTGGGTCAGGGTTTGATAGCAGTTGAGATGTGACATTGCTCGATCAGGGTTAGATGGCAAGTGAGATGTGACATGCTTGGTCAGGTTAGATAGCAAGTGAGATGTGACCTGCTGGGTCAGGGTTAGATGGCAAGTGAGATGTGACATGTTGGATCAGGGTTAGATGACAAGTGAGATGTGACCTGCTGGGTCAGGGTTAGCTAGCAAGTGAGATGTGACATGCTGGATCAGAGTTAGATAATAAGTGAGATGTGTCATGCTGGGTCAGCATTAGATAGATGTGGCATGCTGGATCAGGGTTAGGTAGTAAAGTGAGATATGATATGCTGGATCAGGGTTAGGTAGTAAAGTGAGATATGACATGCTGGATCAGGGTTAGATAGTAAGTGAGATGTGACATGCTGGATCAGGGTTAGGTAGTAAAGTGAGATATGACATGCTGGATCAGGGTTAGGTAGTAAAGTGAGATATGACATGCTGGATCAGGGTTAGATAGTATTGAGATGTGACATGCTGGATCAGGGTTACATATAGATAGTGAGATGTGACATGCTGGGTCAGGGTTAGCAAGTGAGATGTGACATGCTGGGTCAGGGTTAGATAGTAAAGTGAGATATGACATGCTGGATCAGGGTTAGGTAGTAAAGCAGATATGACATGCTGGATCAGGGGGCAGTAGTAAAGTGAGATATGCACATGCTGGATCAGGGAAGCTAGTAGTAAAGGAGATATGACATGCTGGATCAGGGCTAGATAGTAAGTGAGATATGACATGCTGGATCAGGGTTAGGTAGTAAAGTGAGATATGACATGCTGGATCAGGGTTAGGTAGTAAAGTGAGATATGACATGCTGGATCAGGGTTAGATAGTATTGAGATGTGACATGCTGGATCAGGGTTACATATAGATAGTGAGATGTGACATGCTGGGTCAGGGTTAGCAAGTGAGATGTGACATGCTGGATCAGGGTTAGATAGTAAAGTGAGATATGACATGCTGGATCAGGGTTAGATAGTAAGTGAGATGTGACATGTTGGATCAGGGTTAGATAGTAAAGTGAGATATGACATGCTGGATCAGGGTTAGATAGTAAAGTGAGATATGACATGCTGGATCAGGGTTAGATAGTTAGTGAGATGTGACATGCTGGATCAGGGTTACATGTAGATAGTGAGATGTGACATGCTGGGTCAGGGTTAGCAAGTGAGATGTGACATGCTGGGTCAGGGTTAGATAGTAAAGTGAGATATGACATGCTGGATCAGGGTTAGATAGTAAAGTGAGATATGACATGCTGGATCAGGGTTAGATAGTTAGTGAGATGTGACATGCTGGGTCAGGGTTAGATATTAAGTGAGATATGACCTGCTGGATCAGGGTTAGATAGTAAAGTGAGATATGACATGCTGGATCAGGGTTAGATAGTAAAGTGAGATATGACATGCTGGATCAGGGTTAGATAGTAAAGTGAGATATGACATGCTGGATCAGGGTTAGATAGTTAGTGAGATGTGACATGCTGGGTCAGGGTTAGATAGTAAGTGAGATATGACATGCTGGATCAGGGTTAGATAGTAAAGTGAGATATGACATGCTGAGTCAGGGTTAGATAGTAAATGAGATGTGACATGCTGAGTCAGGGTTAGATAGTAAGTGAGATGTGACATGCTGGGTCAGGGTTAGATAGTAAGTGAGATATGACATGCTGAGTCAGGGTTAGATAGTAAATGAGATGTGACATGCTGAGTCAGGGTTAGATAGTAAGTGAGATGTGACCTGCTGGGTCAGGGTTAGATAGTAAGTGAGATGTGACATGCTGAGTCAGGGTTATATAGCAAGGAAGATGTGACGCCACATGCTCCATCAGGGTTAGCTTGCAAATGAGCTGTGACATGCTGGATTAGGCTTAGATACATGTAGTAGGTGAAATGTGGCATGTTGTATCAGGGTTAGAGAGCGAGATGTGACATGCTGGATCAAGGTTAGACAGTGAGATGTAACATACTGGATCAGGGTTAGACAGTACATGTAAGTGAGGTGTGACATGATGGCTCAAGGTTAGGTGGTGAGGTGTGACATGATGGTTCAAGGTTAGGTGGTGAGATGTGACATGCTGGAACTGGGTTAGACAGTAAGCAGCCCTCGAAATTTGGCGTAACCGAAACGATCGGTTACGTGTCGGTTACGTGGTTGTAAATTCTGCAGAACGAATAATCGGTTACGTAAAAAATCAACTTGCGCTACGGTATGACGAGTGCCATTGAAAATGTCTGGCGACCAGCCCAGTGACAGTCATCAATCGTTGCCTTACCGGTCTATATTTCTCCTCTATGGTATCTTCGAATCATGCTTAGGAGTTTATACACGTTTTTATTATGGAATTAGTATCATGAACGTGTGATTTTGCATCAGAAAGAAATAAAAACACGGAGGTTCGAAATGAAAAAAACTGACATTCTGATGGCGCATAAAAACGGAAGCATGCGATATCAAGGGGACACAACTCCCAACATACAAATCCTGAATTCATCCAATCAAATGTGGGTCAATTCTACAGCGCGGGACAGAACGCACACGGAAGTGGATGGAAATCGAATTTCTCATCTTCGGATCCTCCGGACCGCAGGTTCGATATGCAAAACGGCTCAAAAGCGAAAATTGACTCTCTGAACATAAAAACATTCCAGAAGTGGTCATTTCACGATGACTTTAGAAAAGTTTTGTCTGCTTTTGTTTTACTTTCTACACATTTTATTTTTTTCAACACCGTCCCTTTTATTCCATGCCTGGGTGCTTCTTGCTGAATTTCTGACCAATAAGTTGCTCATGTTACATCGCAGTTTGAGAATATTGCCGTCAGCTGCTGTTTCAAGGACTCTCAAAACAATTTTGTATTTTATTGCAATAATATATATATAATAATATATAATACACAATTTCTTCAGTTCCAGAAAAAAATTTGGCTAACCTGTTTATGTAACCAATGGGTTACGCAACCTAGTCCTACGTAACCGAACAATAGGTTACGTGAACATCGTGACCCAGAACTATTTTTGGGTTACGCAAATTTTTGAAATTTCGAGGCCTGGTAAGTGAGGTGTGACATGGTGGTTCAAGGTTAGGTGGTGAGATGTGACATGCTGGAACTGGGTTAGACAGTAAGTGAGGTGTGACATGATGGTTCAAGGTTAGGTGGTGAGATGTGACATGCTGGAACTGGGTTAGACAGTAAGTGAGGTGTGACAAGATGGTTCAAGGTTAGGTGGTGAGATGTGACATGTTGGATCAGCATTGAATAGTTGTGATATGCTGGTTCAGAGTTAGATAGCAAGTGACTCAGATGTGACAGTTATCTAATTACATTGTGTTTGTTGTTTGAGACACTTTTTGTGATACCAGAGAAATGTGTTTCATTGGACAAACCTTAACTGAAGTTGTTTAGCTAGACTGGAGATAAAACATTATTTCATCAGATTTTCAGAACAGGGACAATGCATAGTCCAGACATTGAAGAAAGGACTACCAATTTCTGTATTAATTGATTAATATTCACAGCGACACTACCCTCGAAGGGCATATCCGTTTACGGTAACATGATTTACCAAACTTTGCAATAGGATTAATTCAATATTATTAATACTGTTGTGTTTATGTGGAAAATGACTCTAATAGGAAGGATCTGGATGTAATTTACGGTACAAAAACTGTGGTGTGAACATAAAGGATTATGGCTATTGACCCTGGAATAACCCAGAATGGTAGGCCAAATGGACCTTTTGAAGCAGAAATCTGCCCGAGCCCAGTCAGGTGCTGCTGCGCAAATTTTCGTGACTGCCCCTTTGTGTCAATATCACAAAATTAAATGTCAGTAGCATTTAGCATGCAGAATAGAATGTTATATGTTGTCGTTGGTGTCTGGGTCTGAAAAACTACCTTTTTGGTCTGGGAAAAGGTAGGGAGTTTTGATAGTTCTGAAGCATGTGAACCCTGTTGAATGTGGTGTACATGTAAAACTCTGCAGGGTCCATTAGTTCAGCAAGCTAAACCCTACTGACATTTAATTTTGTGATATTGATAACGTAGGGTTTAGCCATTGAATGGAAAATTCCTATAGCAAAATTTCTGCCTCCCGACCTGGGTAACATCGGGTGGATTTACGCTCATAAATAATCGATAATATCTACCGCTTTGCACTCGTTTGCACTCGTTTATTTCCTCTGTCCAGCTTCTGTCATTTCCTTGAACGACAAAAGAAAAAAAAAACAATCAAGCTTGATCTTTGAAAAACTAAATCGATAGCCATCTTGAAAATATCGCTATGGTGGCACAAGACTGATTGTAAATTTTGTGATTGTCGACCGGAAAGTTGGAAACGGCTGTTTCGTAAGGCTTTCACATTATCTGCATTTGAGTGTAATATTGTAACTATCAATATCATGCATGATAAAAGGCAAATACAGAAAAAGGTAATTTACAGGATTTTTCATCTCCCTAAGCGACTGCGTCAACTGAGCGGATTCAGTTTCATGACTTATGTAATCCTGAATTTAGATAGTCTCGCGCGCGAATCAGAATCATTCACGAGTGGCGGCAGATTTAGTATTCGAAAGATCAAGCTCAATAATTTTTTGTCTTTTGTCATTTATGGAAATGAAAGAAGGTGGACTGAGGAAATAAATGACCAGTTAAGTAGGCAAATATGTATTCTATCCAAACAAGTGCAAAGCGGTAGGTATTATTGATTTCTATGAGCGCAAATCCACCCGATGGGACCCACGTCAGCATTGCCAAAATTTTGCGATAGGAATTTTCGGTTCAACGGCTACACCCTACGTTGTCAATATCACAAAATTAAATGTCAATAGGGTTTATCTTGTTGAACTACAGTGTCCACAATAGTAGGGTATTGAGCAAAAATGGGCGATATGGGTGTGCACATTTCTACTTTACATAAAACACAAGAGGGAGTGTACTTCCTCTCTGTGCCATGTTATATACGACTGATTTATGGTGTGCAAATTGAAATCAGAGAGTGCAATCACCCTCTGGCTAACACACTGACAAGAAGTGTAGATGGATCAGATCTACAATATTTTCACATTTGTCGAAATACTGCCATACGGCTGCCAAAAGATAAAAAATTGAAATTGTAGATGAAAACGGTCACATATATAGACCAATGGACGTACAGAAATCATAAAAAATATCTGTTGTGCGAGTAGATGCTTTAGGGGAGGCAAATTGCTATAGATACCAAAATTGAGCTCGAAGGTGAAGGTCCCTGGTCCAGAAATCTGTAAATCATTGAAACTTGCACTTTTCTCATGAGTGGATACAGAAGGGGGACATTAAAGATGAGGGGATGAAACAGTTTTTTGAAATCTGAAAAATGAGTTTTATATGTTGCACACAGTCCAATATTGTTTCATCACTGACCATTTCTACATGTACGTGACTGACTTGCCTGATAACTGGCCTGTATGAAGCAGCCACTATCTTCAAGGATGAATCCCAAATGTCCCCCTCGATCTCTCAAATAAAGCAATGAAATTAATTAAGAATCCTATCAGTTACATGTATAAGGTCAAGCTGTCAAGGAGACAGTTGGTAAAGGTTTTACCAAATACCTGAGTCCTCCTGCACATTTCTAGGAAAAATAGCATCATATTGGATTGTTCAACACTATAAAACAGATTTGGCGAAAAATATATTGAAGCCATAACCTCTGACCCGTGATGTCAGAGTCTCATTACGATCACGTCATATAATAGTGACTAACTGGTTGTGTCAAATGTCCCATTGTGACACACATTGCCCAACAATTGGGTATGACCAGATTACGATGACATCAACGGCTACATGTATATGTTTCAACTTTAAGTAGTTGGCGTTACACTGGAAATGTCACCTCGAACATTCGCTCATTTGCTGATTACGATCGTAATCAGACTCCGTTATCATGGGTCAGCAGGTCACGGCCTTCGCCGTTTCCAAACAGGTGTGGAAATGCAGGGTTCAAATTCATTTTTTCCACTTCGACCATTCTCAAAAACAGTAAACTGATATTAAATGTCAAATATAACCTCATACAACAATTTAGCATACAAAAATTATTGGGTGTGGGGGACCATTTGGTAGAACCTTTAATGTTAAATTTTTTATAATCCGTTTCTCATTTGCACTATCTTTTAAATCATGAGGTTTGGTTTGGCGAGTGCATATTTATGTTGAATGAAACTACATTAATTTCCCTAATAATTCGATCACTGGAACTGCAGCAAAAATGGCTAATATCTGGAAATATTCTTCATGGCACCAGCTACAAAGTTTCACTTTTTGTCATTATATGACTTTTCTTCAATTTGAATGAAGAATGGGAATGCTACTTTTTGTCTGTGTTTGAATAACAGAGTTGAAAAGTGAAATTCCTGTGATTGAATGATTAGGGGAATTACTGTAATCAGAAGGCAACAGAATATATATATGTACATGTAGAGTATCAATTATTGAAATGATTATGGATTCATTTCTGACCAATTATTTTAAAATACCTGTATTCCACATGTACATGTAGGCAAGTTGATGTACATAAACATGGTAAATACATGTATGTTTCCATGGTGAAAAGTGACAAGCACCTGTGTCTCTGATCAATTATCGCAGAATCTCCACCTTAGACAGACCGGAATAAAACTACCTGAACCACATGTAATTGTATCGTAATCATGGTAATTCTGTGTCCTCGCATTGCCATAGAAAGTTTAGTCTAGCTTGTCTGATTACAGTGCTTTAAGAATATAGATAGCCTTCAGTTGATGACAGACATCATTTGGAACTGGATCAATCTCCTTCACTTGTATTGGCTTGACAAATTATTCCTGGAATGGTCTGTCTGTGAAGGAGAGACCTGTGAGCATGTACATGTACATATACAGCCAAATGAAATGTTTCATATGAGAGGACCCAGGTGCTCCAAGAATGTATACATTTCATTTGATTTCTGTGTCTCGAGTCATCAATAAAGCTTGGGTTTCCAGATACTCATTTTAGGTTGAACCATTTTGTCATGGTGATACTGATAGTCTGAAGAGACTGGAATTGATGAGGAATCGATCTGTACAATATTTCCTTTACATGTTCGTTTTGAAAGCAAGACTTGTGAACATGTATGCCTCCATGTGTATCTATCATATCTATAATCTTTGTCTGCAAGATAGCTTGAGAACCATTGCACCAAGGATTTTTATCACAATTTTTATCCCTAGCTTAGGCAATTTTGAGTTAAGGGTATTGTCATCAGTATCATCTGTCCATCTGTCTGTCTGTCCATCTTCTTGTGGACATGATATGTCAAAAAGGGTTAAAGCCAGGCATATTAAAGTCATACCACATGATATACAGCTGAAGATGGGACAGTAACCTATTGATGTATACATCTGCCAGGCGATGGTTCAGAAATGTATTGAAGATGACTTACCTCAGATTCTGTTTAGTATGATATTTCATGGAGAATTATAGCTACATTGTCCTAATTTATATACCACATATATCGAAAATTCTGATAACGGACCTGAAGTCCATTGAATATGACCAATTTTGATCTATTTTCGAAAGATCAAATCAAATCATGTTCCACATACAATTAAGTGGGACTAGACATAGAAAGTTTTTGAGATCTGGCGTCAGCCAGAGGCTCTTTAGAATGTTGTAGGGAATGGACAAAAGTGCAAACCGACTCACGGGATAGCCTTACGCTGCATGAAAGTAGTTCCACAGAGATGAGTTTTTGGGATCCTTAGTGATTGAAAGGCTTTTGTATGTCTATATTTAGTCACTAATAGTCACTTGGCATATATTTGATCCCTTATTTGCATTAAATATTACTCTGTTCATTGTTTTCCCACAAAATATAAGATTAATACGCTCTAAAGTATGGCAGACTGGTATCGTCACTTTACCAAAGCTTGAACTCTGCTGAGAAAATTATACAGTTTAGCTGGTTAGGTGTATATGTGAGACATGCTCTACCATAGCAGCCAACCTGGCTACCATTGTCTCATTATCACCTTTGCAGGCCACTGTTTGCTTTTCTCACAAGAGCAAGCTGTAACATATCTTATAATCTTTCCCTATCTTGTACTCCACCAGTCAACATGTGGGATATACGGAAAGTGTAATACATGTCTTGTCTTATCCTAACATGTGACATAACAATCATCAACCTTGATCTCCAGCCCTTCTCACTCATAACACTAAATCAATCTCTATTTACCTCTAGGTACATGTATGTTCTGTACAAACTAACCTTAATTCCCTAGACTTCATTCCACTGGCTCCTTTTTCCATCGAATTCTCAACAGGTCAGTTTGCAGTTAAAATGCAACACCAACAATACCATGTTAACTCTTTCCCCCATAGACTTGTGGGGAATTTTCTCTCTCTGACCCATAACAGATTTGTAATGGCGTAGCTCTTTAACCCATGGACTGATTTCAATTTTCACACGTTTCCAGCGATGTAAAATATCCCGTTTTATGTCCCATGTCATGTGGAAAAATATTTACCAATGGTCTCCCACAGGCCCATTCTACGTAATTTGTTCACGTTTTATATCAATATCAGCAACGTTTAATCTAAAAATAAGTAATCTTGCGAAAAAATGTTTTGTGTTTGCTTTCCATCTGTTGGAAATCACGAAAAAAGCGAAGAAATTGTCGCATTTTAGCTGCGTTTTGCAGCGTTCTGTTGTTGTTGTTCTGCTGCAATTCCTGTATTATCGCATACCATTGTAAAGCTTATTTTCCGTACATTCGGGATTTCGCAGTTACATCATGAGATGGCAGGTATAGAACGAGCTATAACTGAAAAAGTCCCATATACTTCCTTAAAGGAGAACGAAGGCTGGTAACAAGGTGAAGTAAAACAGCATCACTCATTGGCCCATGGTTGAGCGACCTTGAGCGACCTTTTCTGAGGCCCCGCGTGATTGGTGCAGTCGGTTTTTTGCGCGTGGTCGCCATGGCCAGGGGTCCACGAAACACAGCGGGGCCAAAGAATGGCGGATAAATTTTAAAACGGGAGATCAACAGGTCCCGGTAAATGTTTATAATAAACTCAGATGAGCAGATTTGACGAGCTAGTCATCAAGGTTAGATACTTTGGTAGTTTATGCTCGCGTTACGTGAAATTTTCAGGAATATGGAAGCAGATTTTACTATTTCTCGAACGTTTATCTTAGATCATACCAAACTCATTTGGCGTTGAATCGCGCATTTTCCGTCAATTATTTTTCTTCCTCTCCTGATTTCATTTTACCCGTAGTACAAAACAAACCAACCGTATACTAGTCAGATTTATTTAAATTTTGGCTTTCTGAAAATGTATAGTTTTAATAATGTTTCACTCAAAGTAAACGCGAAAAAATTGCAAAGTAATCCATAACATGGGAACTCAGTGACACGTCAAAATGCGTCTTCATGGGTTTGGCGAACATCCGTCAAAATGCGTCTTCATGGGTTAGGCGAACATGCGTCAAAACCTGCTTATATGGGGGAAAGAGTTAAAGAAGGTATCATATTGTTTTCTTTATGCTGTTTAATTAACATGGTGGTGATGGTGTTCATCTGGAATCTCGAACTGACGTAATTGGAGGAATTATGTATCAAATTAAAAAGAGCAAAATTCAACTATTTTGGTTAAGTCAAGGTTGGATGAGCACCTACTGTAGTGTCTTATTGGATGGAAATTAATTGGGTAACACATGGTTAGCGTAACGTGTGCAACTTCCCTCATTATATGACTACCTTTCATTGTTTCCACAGATCAATTTCACATAAACCACGATAAAAGTAACTCCGAAAATGGAAGTCATTGTGATATAATATTCTATATTTCGGCTTCCAGTTTCGGAGTTACTATTATCCTAGGATTGCCTTTCTTTGGTATGTTCAACTTCATTATGTCGGTACCTTTTGAGAAGGGCCGTTCGCACCATAAATCCAAACGTTTAATGAATTTAAACATTTAACTTGCACCAAACAATCAGATGTCATGAATTGACATTTGGAAGAACTTTCCTGTCCATAAGCAAACGTTTACTGTTGTAACGTCCAATACTTTAGACCTTTCCTGTCAAAAGACAAACGTTTCCAGTAGTAATATTCTAGACTTTTAAACGTTTCCGGTTTAAGGGAAATTGTTACCGGTTGTGATCGTCCAGTCAGATTTTTTTATTGCTGCCGCGTATGTTCAAACCTCAACATCAACACGTGTCCACTGGCGAAACGTTTCCGCTATGTAGTCTGTTTGAACCAATCAAAATAACCCTTACAAATATTCGCGCATACTGTATTCCTCATGCTCACCGTGCATCATGTCCTGCGCAAATTGTCCCGGTGCCAAAGATATTCTCCAAACCTTATTTATACCGGAAACATTTGCCAGTGAAGATTTGCACGTGTTGGTGTAGATGTTGGAATACACGCGGCCCAAATAAAAAATCTGATTGGACGATCACAACCGGAAAAGTTATCCTTTTAACCGGAAACCTTTAAAAGACCAAATTTTTCTTTTGACAGGAAACGTCTGAATTCGCGTATTTACAACTGGAAATGTTTGCTTTTTAACAGGAAAATATCAGCTCATATAACATCTGATTGGTTGGTTCAAGTTCAAACGTTTAAACTTTATAAAGCTTTACAATTTTTAAACGTAAGGATGCGTTTATGGCGCGAACGGCCCTTCTTATACCTTGTCACAGGATGTAACTTGTGATTGCGTTTTATCCACATACATTCGTGCCTGGTGCCACCTGTGCCTAACTTGAAATTAAATATATAATTGTGCATTTATTTCATTACAAACTTATCCCCCAATAACCCAGCTACCAGATCTCATTAAAGCCCATAGGCTCTAGTTTAATTTTTTTTTTGCGTAATACTAAGTTTGTCTTGAATATTCTCATATCAGATATAAACTTCAGGTAAACAATACTTTTGGGGTGACCGATTCTATAAACCAAGAGATAAACAATGGGCTTCAATACATGCTGTGTATGCCTAACTGTAACCCTTTAAACATGTTGTATTAACTAGAATTTGACCTTGATGAAATACACTTATTAATTTAATCACTTGCTACATATGTACTGCAGTGCTATGGTTCCTCGAGAACTAGAATTTGAACTTGATAAAATAGGACTGTCAAGATAAAACAAATTGGAAAGGCTTCTAGTCAATTGCCAGTTACAGATCTGTAGTATGAATTTGTAGAGCCAAGATGTACGTGTATATGTAATCCTTCAAAAATTATCACCAATATGACTGTAATAGACCTGCCAAGGTCAGTCATCTCAATAGGCTTTTGACCCATCGCCAGTTGCATATATGTTGTTATATGAATTGAGAAAGCCTGGCTATAATCCTTCCAGAGATATTTTAACAAACAACAGATGGACGGATGGACCAAGCAGCCAAACTTGGCAGAGAAAATCAGTCTTAAAACTTCCTTTCCATCACATTCCACATCGAATCTGAACTTCCATGTATAGCATAATCACAACAATTTTCAATGATTTACTGTATTTTCAATCACAGTCACCTGGACTTTTGACCTCAAAATATATAGGATTCCTCTTTGACCCACGGGTAAGGTATATCCAAGATTGGAACCAAAGTATGACGTTGGAACTGGAGATATCGCACGGACAAGCAAATCATAACTGATGCTCAGACAGATGGACAGAAATCGTGGTCGCAATGTATGATCTCAACTGTTTCTGGAGCAACAGTGGCAGGATTTTGATGTAATAAACTAAATTAATTATTATTGCCATTTTTTACCCCTCGGGCAAATTTTGCCCAAAGGGTATTGTCGTCGTCAGCGTCGTCTGTCTGTCCGTCTTTCTTGTGAACACGATATCTCAAGAAGAATTATAGCCAGGCATTGTAAATTTATACCATGTATGCATCTGGTGAAGGGTCAGAAGCCTATTGAAAATGACCGACCTTGACCTATTTTATCAAGGTCAAATTCTAGTATTTGTTATATTTTTTGAAGGATTAAAGCTAGGGTCTCCACATTCACGTTATACATGCAACTCGTGATTGACTAGAAGCCTATCCCAGTTGACTGACCTTGACCTATTTTTTATAGGTCATATACTGTTTCTTATGATAAAACATGAAGAAATAAAGCTAGGCATCCCAAATTAATACAATGTATACATCTGGCGAAGGTCCAGAGGTGTATTGAAGATGACTGACCTTGACCTATTTTATCAACGTCAAATTTTAGTATTTGCTGTATTTTTTGAAGGATTAAAGCTAGGGTCTCCAAATTCATATTATGTGTGCAACTCATGATTGACTAGAAGCCTATCCCAGTTGACTGACCTTGCCCTATTTTTTAAAGGTCATATACTGTTTATTATGATATAACATGAAGAAATAAAGCTAGGCTTTTCCAATTAATACTATGTGTACATCTGGTGATGCTCCAAAGTCGTGCTGGAGATGACTGACCTTGACCTATTTTATCCTTGACCTGTTTTATCCAGGTCAGATTCTATTTAGTACAATATTCCATGAAGGATTATATCTACATTGTCCAAATTTATACCACTTACGGCTGGACCTGAAGTCTATTGAAGAATATCACTGATCTTGACCTATTTTTAAAGGTGAAATGCAAAGGTTTGTCTAAAGCACTTGATATTTGCAGTAAGATTGGAGAAATAATGTGTATAGTAAAGTTAAAAACTAAAAAATGTAACGCTATATTATTTACGAAATTCCGATCCGTACCTGATTACCTCCCCCTGGGGGCGTTGCGATACGTGACGTAGCAGTGGAACCAGCACAGTCTGCACAACAACATGTAGCTGCATTGCATTGTATGGAAATAGCTCACATAGATAAGCTAGGCTATTGCTCACGAAGCCCTTCGTCATTCACGTTCACTGAAACGCACTAACAGGTTGGTCATCATTCGCTACGGGGGATAAAAGAAAAAGTCGGAATTTACCAATCTGTATTTCCGATTCTCTCGGTATGTCGCTCACGGCCACTGCAGTGTCGCTGATCCTATCGTTGTCTGCTGGTTCTTTGTTCACAATAGGTTCGTGTTGGTAAGGCAGGGGCACCCCTGCACTAACCATTGCCGTGAATTCTTCTCAATTCCTCTTCCGAAGAAGAGGAAGAAGTGTAAGAAAATTCCTCCGCATCGCTGTCGCTGTCTACATTCATGTTAGCCGCCATTGTTTTAGTGTGGTTCAACTAGCCTCTGGTGGAAGAGCTTTGAATCAAGGGGAGATAAGCGATGCGCTGTTTTCAAGCCGCTGATCATATACATGTTTTATTTCTCTTAAAAAAATAAAACTTATCACCAGATTTCGTTCATTGATGGCTGTATAATTTATTATCACCATAAAAAGGATAGGGAAATGCTTTTTTCTTACTTTTATTACCTTTGCATTTCACCTTTAAAAGATCAAATTCTATATGTTAAGTCTAAGATCTCCAAATTCATGTTTCCTATGCCATTAAGTTAGAATTGACTTGAACATTTTTGAAGATGACTGACCTTAATCTATATTTCCAAGATAAAATTACTTGATTTGGTTATAAGCTTTTTAGAAGAGTATATTTACACTGATGTTATTATACTATGCATGATTTTGGGTGTAAACAATAACTGATAGCCGAGGGGTATTGAAGCCCAATGGGCTATTTTTTTTAACTGTCCCTGGTATTTTTTTTAGGACTACAGAATTCCACACTATATTGGACACATTTAAGACTTTTCCCAGTACATTTTTAGATTCCGGTACCTGCCAAATAGCGGACATGATGGGGATTCTCTTCATCTGTATGTCTCCATCTGTTCCTGTCTGGTCTAGATCTGTGGCAGTTTTCTGTCTTCAGTACAACTTGCAATTTTTTGTGAGTGGCTGCGATGGGGGAGAGGTGTCACATACCAAATGTTGAAGTCGATGTCAAGGTCACCGTGGCCCAAAAACTTGAAATCATTGGGAATTGAATTATTTCAGGAGTGGATAGATTAGGGGTGAGATGATGTGTCATGTACCAAAATTGTGGTCCAAGGTCAAGATTTATGGTTGTGCGCCAAAATTCCATACTAAATGTAGTCTTCCTCATGCAGGGGTTATTTTAGACACTTTTCCTTTATATAACTCAATTTCAAAAAGATGAAAAACTCAATTTTTCGGCGCGCCTACGGCGCGCAAAATAAACAACAAAACTCTATTTTTTCGGGTTTTTCATCGCATGCAGTCTGGAAACTCAATTTTTTTTATCTTTTTAGTAGGACACTTACAATAAATAAATTCGCGACAATTTTTCATCGTGTCAGTAATGTTATGAAGCTCATCAAGCAAAGTTGCGTGTCATACATAACTGCATACAAGTTTGTTTGCTATCCAACTGTGATTGGCCGATTATATTTTGGCTAAAGATGTTAAGTAGAAATACTTCCCTCAGAGATAGCTTCATTTAATTAAAAAATGAGCGCGCGAATAAAACAAGAGAGTTTTAAAATCCAAGTTATCTCGGGAAGTTCTATTTGGTCGATTATTTGCACCCTATTTTGTAGTATGTGGTGTGGGACTTGTTTACAAAACATACTGGGGTTTCAGAAATTTCCATCGGGCAGAAATAAAATTATTCATAAAAACGTATATTTTGTATGTTATAGCATATGCCCCCGCATGTAGATCCACAGTTGCGCAGGAGAGAGTGTGGATCTTTTGTTTTTACACCAATCTGCATTGCTCACTTTGTGTATTTATTCCCAAATGGTACATCAGCTGTATTTTGGGGAATGTCTGTTTTGTTCGTTCCTTGTTTTTGGGGAAACGTCTTTCAACGTCACACGCATCCAAGTGAAATGTTGACTGAGAGAGAAAATGCTTGCCCGTTGTCTTGGTTCCGGAGATTGACGGACAGCGTGTCTCGGAGACCAGACTCATAAGCCACAGCAGTATGACAGCAGTGGTTCCCGAGTGGACTAAAAGAGGGGACGTAACTTTGAAATATCAAAATGGCGGACTAGTTCGATCGTCGCCGAACAATTTGCTTTGAAATGAGAAACGCTCAGGACAATGTCTTTATCGGACCTATACGACTGAAATGAGAACAGTTCAAGACCAGACGTCCTTATCGGAGCTATACGATTGAATAATAAAGGTACACAAGTTATCTGTCTGCACATCAGTTACAAATCCGGAGTGCTTATCTCGACTCGAGTGGCGTGGCTGCATGGTCACACGTTTTTTTTTTTCTTTCTCGCGGGGGTTTTGGGGGAGGGGGACGGGATAACAGACGACGAAACTCAGTTTAGATTACTCAGAAACTCAATTTATTTCGTAGAAACTCAATTTTTCGCGCGCCTTTGGCGCGTAAATTCTCAAAATTTTAGAAAACTCAATTTTCGGCAATAAAACTCAATTTACAAAATTTTGCAAAAACTCAATTTGTAATTGTTTTTCATCGTGGTTACCACGATGAAAAAAGTGTCTAGAAAAACCCCTGTCATGTGGGAGCACATTACAGCCAGTCTGGCCAAATATGCAGGGGTATTTTGAAGCCATACTGGCTCGTGTTTATTGAGCCTAATATTTGACTCACTGATAGCTTACGGACCAGACTGTCCAGACTGACCTGGTTGGTCTTTGGTCGATGTTCAATGTTTTAAGTTCTATCTGGTCATGTTTGTTAAGCCATTGACTGACATGCAGTTACATTAAGCTCTCAAACATGACCTGTACACATTGGAGATAGTTGGCAAGGATGGACAATTCCTCTCCAGAACAACTGACCACATGTCTGAAAAGGAAGTAAGGCACCGATACAGGTAATCAGACCAGTTATCTGATGCGAGTATTTAATTTGCTTGAATGAATGGAGGATATAAAGAATCATTAGATGACTTCAAACATGACTGATAATTTTGAGATTTTCAGACATATATGTTGTGCAGAAATAATTCCAATGCGTTGGCTGTTAGATGTGCATGTTTATCATACATCTATTTTGTTAAAAATGTAGATGAACATCTTCTCTATCGCCCTCTCCCTCCAACACACACATACAAACAGACAAACCAATACATGTGTTCTGAGAAAAATGGCATGTGCTATGCCAAACTAAGTCTTGGAATCTTTGAATTATTGAGTAAATTGGTCTTGACATTTTGACCAGCAAATCAATACTGTATTAGAGCCACCCTGGACTGTGTCAATATTGGTTAGGTGCTAATAAATCTGTAAATTTAATAAAGTGTTGCCTCTGGCACATGAGCATGTGGAGGCAGTCAGCCACAGAGGAAAATCTACAGTTACATTTAAACGTGTACTACGTAAGATGGTCACGCTGTCGTTCTCAGCATACATGTACACATGAAGCCATTGCATTTACCAGGTTATTGAACATTTCCTTCCTTTTTTAAATGAGGTAGCTTGGTGGAGGAGATTGTTCCACCCGCCAAGATTCCTATTTATTCTTGACAATGGGAGTATGGTAACCATGGCAATGGTCATGTGACTGGCAGGATTGTGACAATGGTTTCTGGCTGCTCAGTGTGTTCCTTGGATAAATAAAGTTTAGATAAATACATTTTAGCCAGTAGAACTAGTAAAGAGGTAAATCGCCAGCTCTTAGCTGCATGGCTGGAGATAGCCACACAGGTAGTAAATCTGACCATTTTTTGTGGCCGGAGATCTTCTGGGTTTTAGACAGCAAAGCTGTCTGAAGAGGAAGTCTCAATTTGCTGTGATCATTCTGAGCTGATTGTGTTATTCCTGGAGAGTACCTAACGGGGACAGGTAAGACGCTGCAGGTGGACATCGTTAACCTGTGCTGAGAAGTCACTGAATTATATTACACTGAATTATATATAATTGTACTTGAGTTATGGCCGCCAATAATTTGATCCCTTTATCAGAATTTGATTAGCCCCCTGATTAACTCTTTACCCCATAGACTTGTGGAGAATTTTCTCTCTCTGACCCATAACAGATTTGTAATGGCGTAGGTCTTTAACCCATGGACTGATTTCAATTTTCATACGTTTCCAGCGATGTAAAATATCCCGTTTTATGTCCTATGTCATGTGGAAAAATATTTACCAATGGTCTCCCACAGGCCCATTCTACGTAATTTGTTCACGTTTTATATCAATATCAGCAACGTTTAATCTAAAAACAAGTAATCTTGCGAGAAAATGTGTTGTGTCTGCTTTCCGTCTGTTGGAAATCACGAAAAAGGCGAAGAAATTGTCGCATTTTAGCTACGTTTTGCAGCGTTCTGTTGTTGTTGTTCGGCTGCAATTCCTGTGTTATCGTATACCATTGTAAAGCTTATTTTTCGTACATTCGGGATTTCGCAGTTACATCATGAGATGGCAGGTATAGAACGAGCTATAACTGAAAAAGTCCCATATACTTCCCTAAAGGAGAACGAAGGCTGGTAACAAGGTGAAGTAAAACAGCATCGCTGATTGGCCCAAAGTTGAGCGACCTTGAGCGACCTTTTCAGAGACCCGGCGTGATTGGAGCAGTCGGTTTATCTGCGCGTGATCGCCATGGGCCCACGAAACACAGCATGGTGAAAGAATGGCGGATAAATTTTAAAACGGGAGATCAACAGGTCCCGGGAAATGTTTATAATAAACTCAGATGGGCAGATTTGACGAGTTAGTCATCAAGGTTAGATACTTTGGTAGTTTATACTCGCGTTACGTGAAATATTCAGGAATTTGGAAGCAGGTTTTACAATTTTTCGAACGTTTCTCTTGAAGCACACGAAACACATTTGGTGTCTAATCGCGCATTTTCCATCGATTATTTCTGTTCCTCTCCCGATTTCATTTTACCCTTACTACAAAACATACCAACAGTCTATATAGTCAGATTTATTTAAATTTTGGCTTTCTGAAAATGTATAGTTTTAATTAGGTTTTACTCAAAATAAACGCAAAAATTGCAAAAGTAATCCATCACATGGGAACAGCGATGACACGCTGAAAGACGGTTCTATGGGGCAGCGTGCGAGGCGCTCAAAGGCGGTTCTACGGGGGAGCGTGCAAGGCGCTCAAAGGCGGCCGTATGGGGTAAAGAGTTAACACAAATCTTTAATATTTCGATCAGAGATTTTATGAAATTTTAAATTATGCATGACGAAAGTAAATGTCGTTGATCTGTTTTCTCCTATTTCTTGGTGGGCCAAATTCACCTCATGGGTGGGGACAACTTTGATCCAGGACTCCTTATCATAATTTGGAGCATTCATAGCTAAAGCTCAGATGACAACCCTCCACAAGAATGAGTTTGGTCCACAACTGGGTTTAAAAAATTAACCTTCAAAAAAGGGAAATTATGTTCACTATTTTTTCAATAAAGACTGGGGCGATATTGTGTGTTTCTCTCGAATGTTCTGAAGCAAACGAATATATTGGCTCATTGTTAGAATCCTGTTAATTGGCATCCAAGAAATGATAAGACAGGTGTTAATGATAATAAAAACATTTAAATTCAGAAATACACAACTATTTAACTGATGTTCTGAAGTTACCCCTGAAACATGGCAGAATCAACATCAACTTTTATTGAGCAGCTGCTTTAGAAGATCTTTTTAGTTGGGTGAAAGAAGACTATCTTAGGTTATTTGAGAGAAATCGGTTTGTTGCGTAAGTTTTAATGTGTGTATGTTTTAATGTTTTGGATTACTAAGTTATTAACTTGAATACTTAGAATTTTGTTTGATTGCGCTATATAGCTGAAATATTCCTGAACGTGACGTTAAACTGTAATTCTCTCTCTCTCAACTTTTTGACTTGATACATGTGAGCAGACCTTGCACATGCAAACACGATGGCCAAACTGATTGCTAGGGCAAACAACAGCATTTTTAGACTTAGAAGCAGAAAAAAATCCATCTTAATGTCAACTGAGGATAAATATTGTGGCATGGATATGTTATTTATCACAAAAACCGAAGAAAAAGCTAGTGAAATACATGTGCAGTATGTAAACTATTAGCAGAATTTCTCTCTGCAGATGCCTGAAGTTAACTTTTGCCGTCTGAATAATTAGAAGAAATATACATGTATTTGGTGAGCTTCATCAAAAAATTGATCTGTTTTAGACAAGAATCCTTGCTGATAATATTTCACTACCATAATTATCCAATTTCTAATATATGCTACAAAATTTAAATTAAAGCAATTATTTGAAATATTTGTTTGAAACAAAATTTCATTCATGGGCCAAAGTTGCATGACAGGGCCAAAGTCACACCACACTGCCAAATCCGTTTTACAGTATTTCATTACTACTCATGCGCAAAGACAATTGTACCTTAATACTGTAGAATTATCAGTAGAAATGAATATCTCCAATTTATTCCAGCACAATTTTATTCAAAAACTGTCCTTCTCATTCAACGATATATTTTGCACCCATGTACATGTATCGATGACTCTATTTTGTGCATAACCATGATCACTGTACACAAGTGTGAAACAAAACTGAACAGTAATATCTGAAATGGAATACTGCAATTACCAAATTTGATACCATATATTCATTTTTTTCTCAAGTAGACAAATTACTACAAGTATGGACAATGATTTTTTGACAGTTCTTTCTGCAAATTCAGTGACAATAATTTCCCTTAAGTATCATGGTTCTTTGAAAAATAGTTCTGTGAATTCCAGTTGATGGTCTTACTTTTCCAAGAAAACAAGAATAGATGAGAGAGATACAATATACATGTATCTACATGTACATGTTTGTCTGGATAAATTGTATATTTACAAAGTGCCCCATCCCAGTTCGTGAATCTGACATTATCAGTCAACAATATTGCTTATAGATATTGATGGCTTGAAGTAATTGGTGATTGGATTGATGGTTGTAGTGGTTATGATATATCTTTAAATAATTTTTTATTATTAATTTGGATGCTCGGCAGTTAGTTGCTCACCATTCTGCCTTTTGCACTTTGATTCTTGGAAAAAAGATTTGTGCCGGTGGACACATGATAGGTACACTGATGCATGACTCCCCACTGAAATTTGTGGTTCATACTATCCCTCTGTTTCGTATGGCTTAATTACTGGAGACTGTTTCATCAGTGCTAACTGGACTATTTGTTCCCCGCCACGAAGTGGGAGGGGGGACTTGGAATTGCTACCTTCTGTCCTTCCGTCTCTCCCACCCATGTGAGCAGGATACATGTATCTTGAGATCAACCGATCGACTTTAAATCTGTGGACTCACTTCACATACTGACAACTGTATTATATTTTCTTACAAATGATTACAAATGATCACAACTTCCATCAACAGCCATCTTGCTTTGTCAGCAGTTGGTTCTTTAACCATTTCTTGTCTGATCAATAACTCGAGAACTATTCAACCGATCGAATTCCAACTTGGAAAGTGACTTGGCATCAGTGAGAGAACAGTTGCCAGGATTGCTTTTCAGTTACCTGTATAATCCAAGATGGCCATCATCAGCATCTTGTCTTGTCGGATCTTTACACATTTCTTGTCCGATCGAAAACTCAAGAACTATTGAACCAATCGACTTCAAATTTGGAGAGTGTATTGACATCAGTAAGAGGACAGTTGGGATTGCTTCTCAGTTACCTGTGCAATACAAGATAACTGTCAGCTATCTTGGATTTTAAGTAGTTTATTCTTGTCAGGACGATAACTCGAGAACTATTGAACTGATCGACTTGTGGAATGTATGGCTCATCAGACAGATCTCCATTTTCAAAATCATACTCTTAATCAATGATATTCCTACGAAGTAGGCTACAGATCGCAAATTGTCCGGTAATGAGTGAGTGAGTCAGTCCATCCGAATCCTTTCGTCGGCAAAATAAGGAGAACCGTTGACATTAGAACCTTGATTTTTGGCACGAACGTGCATTAGGGCATTGTTACCAGCAAGTTTTGAGTTGACGGAATTCTAATTAAAATTTGATTTATAATTATTTTTTTTATTATTTATTGATGGCTCAGCGAGTACACTGTCATGCCCATCGGGAACCCTTGGCTGTATGTTTCACTGTATATATAACACAGTGGTGAGATATGCCATCCGTAATTGTTTTTATGAAATAGGAAATGCTAATTTTCCATCATTTGTTAGTGCATTCATCTACACCGCTATGCCAGCCTCAATACATACAATTCAGTATATTGTTATAGATATATGTAAACTGTGGCCTTTAACATGTATCCTATTTCACATCCAAACATTTCATCACTGACCACATCAGGCTTCAAATTTAGGTCAAATTACCCACTGATGGTGAAATATCCTACATCAACCAATTAAGCCAGCCTGGTGCAATAACCCAGCAGAAGAAAGAAAGATGTGGTATCATCCTTCAGATTAGTCTGTGTGAGCGACAATGATAAAAGTTTACTGAGGGTGAAACAAAGCCATGACGGCATGTTTAAAGGGTCTTCTTTTGGTAGAATTTAACTAGATAAAGTAACTTTGATCATGATGTGAAAATATGATAACTTGAGTTTTTTTTGTACCTCCTGAATATTAACTATATCACACTTGGATATAATTTAAACAAAAAATTACATGTGTAAACAAAATATGTCTAAATTTTTCTTGTCATTTCAAATCTTGATCCATTTTGATTCCTTGATTAGGGGATACAGAATCACTGCCACGGAGTGTGTTGGTGTGTCACAGCAATGCAATTCCGATTCACACAACGAAGCTGAGGTGGTTTAACGTTTATCAATGAAGAAAATCACCGATCAACCGCCATAGAATATAATGTGAAACAAGAAACCGGAATAGTACATTCATCAGATTGCCGATACCCAAAATGTGTTGTCTCATATATCTAGATAACGTGATGTAGAGACGCTATTTATTCGTCTTTGTACCGGTTATGCTCAGGAGAATGACATAGAATCATTATTATCTTGTGCTGAGAAGGTGTTGGTCTTGAGTTGAATTACCGTAAACTACATAAATGCTACCTTTCTACTATAGTACTATATATAAAAATTTGTTGTATTGTTGGGAAAATAATGTGATTCAAAAAGTTGTTTTGATCCTGGACAAGGGCACTGAAAACCATTAAAGAGATGTAAATGTATTTTCACACGTAAAGCTTGAAATCTACTGAACCTTTATTATTCAATCTGTTTCGTTTAGTTAAAAAATTGTAAAATTAAATCGGCGATCGTTATTTAATTTTGGAATGAAGGCGCATTAGAAGACTGTTACCAACAAGTTCTGAGCTGACCTACTGTTGATGAAAATTCCTGGTGATTTTTGATGAAAATCACTGGCGATTCTGACTTGGGCGGTGCTCATCTTAATATAGGCAGGATTTCAACTGGGGATGGGCATTTCCAAGAGTTCAGTTCGCGTTCGAGTCCTAATGCCTACTCTACTTCGTAGGTCCTGTGACGTTAGTCACACTGCTCATGTTTTATATCGACCAAAAAAAAAATCGACCATAGAGGTCCGCGTCCCCCACAGCAGCAGCACCAGTTATGGTGGATTCAGTTCACCATAACTGATGCTGCTGGCGGGGATGTGGACTATGGTCAATTTTGTTGTTGTTATTACTGATGGGACATCGGTATTCAGTTTCATGTTGTCTCTGAGCTTACGACAAATGTATATTATATACTTGTGTCATTGACATCATCTCACACACCATGGTCTACCTTTACATCGATCAACCAGACAAGTGCACATGTTTGCTAATGACGGAGAATCTGTACCAAGAACATTTCATATTCATTAGAAGAGCTGAGCTTCATTTAAACTGCCAAGTAAGGAGGGAGGGAATTTGGCTTAATGTCACACTCAAGTTTGTTTCACTCATATGGTGACAGTCAGTTTGGTTGGTGGAGGAAGCCGGAGTACCCGAAGAGAACCACCGCCCTTCGGCAAGTAACTGACAAACTTTCACAGATGGACAAGCTGGGCTCGAACCCGTGCCAGTTCAGCGGTGTGAGGCTAGCGGTCACCAGCGAAGCGCCTTAGACCACTCGGCCACCGAGGGCCCCAAGTAAGGAGTGGCCATGTGACGTACGCACTTTCGAGTGACTAAGATTTCGAGTGATGCATACTGGCAGTCTGACATCAATGCCTGAACCCTGTGACCTCTGCTTTGACCAGAGAAAAGCGAATCGTTTGATTGGCTGGTCAGAGTATGCGACATCATCAATGGATTACGTTTAGCAAAACCATTTACCAGGTCTCTCGAGTGTAGAAGAGAAATGGGGAGAGAATGGCTTGGTACATCATGTGGTCAGGGTGGTCGTTAAGGAGGGGGCTGTGATATATTTAGGTAAATGTAATCCTGGTGCATGTATTTTTACTGTGGAAAATAGAACAGAAACTATTCTTTCTTAACCTGAAGTTTTTAGGCCCTGGAAGAAGTCACTACAGTCCTGTGTTTGTAATCATGATAGGACAGACAGATTGGTAAGATTAAATCATGCTAGCTTAAAGGTGAACTGAAAAGCTTTCCAATGTTCTGTTAAAATGTCATAAAACAAGAACTTTTATAGTTGTTACAAATATGTGTGGTAATAGTTCTGTGGGTTGTTTTATTTTGGGTATATGAGAAGTCAAAACTTATACCACCAGAAAACGAGAGCCAGAACTTTTAAAAACGTCACCGCTTGCCTCCCGTTGTTTTTGGAATATCATGACGTTATAGTGATCCTCGCTCATTCGTCCGATGTAGCATGACGTCACATTTAAATAAACTTGAATGAAGGAGACCGCTATAACGTCATAACGTTCTACAAACCAAGAGAGACAAGCGATGCAAGTTTTTTTGACGGATTTGTAACAGGATAACTTAAATATTATTATTAGTACAATTTTGCAAAATATATTTGCCTCAAAAACGTATAAAAGTTATGTCACATAAGACAAGATGTATATAAGCAACATTTTAGATAAAATTAAAAGCTTTGCAGTTCACCTTTAAATGTGAGGTAATTATTTCTAAATTTGTGTACAGCTCTATGATAGCATGATTGATGGGTTATGTAGTGTTGCTGGGAATCCATGTGTCAAAGTCCATTCCTTGGTCATGCTGATGGGCAGGTGTGAGCTATATGTATGTACATGTATTGTACTCTGGAGAAATGCTCTCAACCATAATGTTTCCTTAGCTTCAGGAAGGGCAATTACATATTAAATGAAGGAGTGTTTCTTCCAGACCTAGTTCTTTGAAGGATGAGGGGAGGGTGTATTTGCTCTTTGTCTGTTAAGTTCTCTTGTCTGAGTATTTTGGATGAGGCTCCTACAAGACAGTGGTTACAGCCCAACTCAGAATATTGACTATTTCTTGACTGTTAAATCTCTCTCAATTCCCGCAGAGATAGAGATTCCAGATATTATTAGATTTATGACGTTAAATAGATTGGGAGTTGTTAAAACTCGGCCAATATGTGGACATTCGTAATTCCAATACTGTTTTGTTTGTAATATCTCAATTGAATGGAAAGAGTCTCCCCATATTGCTAAGAAGGGGTATCAACTTGTGCAAATTGACATGTTGTTTACAAACAGACAATAGTAACACTGACAAAGTCCAGTTACTTTATTCCGTGGAAATGGAGGAAGGGAGGTAACCTATCCGATCCACATTGGCAATATCAGTCCCTGGCCTTCCAAAATGTTTTTCATGTTTGCCTTTATGTGGGTACAATGTAGGTATGTAGATGTAGGTTTTAATTGTTTCTTTCAATTTCTTCTAATATCAATTTTTTCGTATAGGTTTTCATGAACTTTGGACAGAAAATATGAAGACAAAAAAATTGCTGACAAAAAATACCCTTTTAATAATCCCAGAGATAAAAGAAACAATGGACATGACAAACAAGAAATTTATTATGACCAGCCTCACTTACTCGTCACATATTCTGGGGTCAAGCTCTACCGGAAAGTGTAAAGAAGTCCCAAGATGGACACTGATTCTAAAAATGTATTTTTTTGTTGTCATTTTTTCAGTCTTGAGTTTTCATTGATGCTAATTTCTCGAGAAAATTATATCTGATGCGTAAAAAGGCATGAATTTGAAGAACAACAAAAACCTAACTTTTCAGTCTTGTCATGGTCGCCATTATGAATTTACCGATGTTGGAGAAGTATGAAAATAGGCTAACCCCAATAGGGTATAAGCCATGGAGTGCCAGCTCTTAATTTTTGTTGTTTCCATCACTTCTGTATATACCGGTAGTGTAGTGTCAGAAATGAACTTTGAAATAGTGAGAGCTGCATTAAAAGGTGTTGAGGGCTCACAAGATGCCTGATACGGTCATTTGTTCCAGGGTAATTCTTGCTGTCCGCTTTTCATTTAATTTACATATTCCTTCTGAAAACTGAAATTTTTTGTGTTTTCAACAAATTGCTGGAGAAAATCTGAAATACATACATAATTAAAATTGCTAGTCTGTGTGGTGTGCCTTTCCTGTTACCGTGGCTTCAGGCAACCCTCAAAATGAGACCGCAGATGTCATTGGGACTTGTGAATTAAATTTTGAAGAAACATCATCGATTTGGCAAAATAAAGCATTATCCACAGGTTTGTAGATTCTTTTTTGCACGTGCAAGAGCATTCAGCTTCATAAGAAGTAGAAAACAGGATTGACACAGTTGGAAATATATACAGTGTATAAGTAGTGGTAACGTATTTCCAGCTGTGAGAAACCTGTATTCAAGTCACCATGAACTTGATCATACTGATGAATTCAATATGCGAGTAACCTGTTGGTTTGGGTTACTATTTCAATAATTATTTCCAGCCCTGGATATAACCCTGATATTTATGATATTGTGTTTAGTATGCAGCAGGGTGTTTGTCTCGATAGTAACCATGAGATTCGTGTGTCCATCATGAGATAATTATGCCTATCCCATCATGAGACCATTGTGCCTATCCCATCATGAGATCATTATGCCTATCCCATCATGAGACCATTGTGCCTATCCCAACATGAAATGATTGTGCCTATCCCATCATGAGACCATTGTGCCTATCCCATCATGAGATCATTGTGCCTATCCCATGGTTCGCACACTACCTTGAAAATCTTGAATTGCCTTGAAAATGACAATTTAAACTTCAAGGCCTTGAAATGCCTTCAAAAATGGGAAATCGGGTCATGTACCTTGAAAAGGCCTTGAAAACGGGAATTCTTAGCATGCTGTTGTCAATTCTGTGAAGTTGAGAGTTGTGAATCAATGAATGTTGAATCGCCCTTTGTCATCCGTTAGCAAAAATAAGCCCCGATTATGACCGTAAGATTATTTTTTCAAATGGTTGTCACACTGTGTAAAGGGAGACTATCCATGGTATACAGGTTCTCCTTGGAAATCAGAAACCTCACTTGAAGTATGCTCTCGTAAGTGAGCGGGGGGTTCCCGACTGTTTGAATCTCGGTCACCGTTTCTGTGCAATGAATCACGTGGGCCCGCTACATCGGGAACCCTCAGATTTCCATTGAGTTTTCATGCCGAATAAATATTTTTCGGGTTTCTGACCGGTCCAGCAGAACGAAGTGGTTTTTGGCGGCTTCTGAAAATTGTTTCGTTTTGACATTGAACATCATCTGCTAAATAGAAATTGTGGAAATGATGTGCCTTTTCAATACAAATTGGCTAAAGGATGACAAGTATAAGGACTGGCTTTGCCAGCATGCAGATAAACGCAAAGCTGTGTGTAAGAAAGATATTGACGTCAGCAAAATGGGCGAGTCAGCCTTGACTTCCCACATGTGTGGCAAAACACATATCAGCGGTATGGAGAATTTAAGACGGATCACGAGGACCAGTAGCCCAATTACGGACTACAAGGATCAGAGAACGCCACAAGGGTGACGGTGTTTAAATAAATAAGCTATCCACAAGACATCATGTACATTTTAATGTGACAAAAACACCAGACTATCGCACATCTTTAACATAAGTGTCATATTTGACATTTAATAGGCAGCGTATCTTCAATGCATGCTAATGTTAAATATGAACAATAATATCTCAGCAAGACATTAGTAAAAGTCTATGTATCATTGGATACTGGTTGTGAACAAAGGTAAGAAAACTCAAAAAATTTGTCTGTATTCCTTTATTACATAAAAAGTGTATACCTTGAAAACAGGAATTATTACCTTGAAAAGACCTTGAAAAGGCCTTGAAAACTGGGGCCTCCAAGGTGTACGAACCCTGCTATCCCATCATGAGATCATTGTGCCTATCCCATCATGAGATCATTGTGCCTATCCCATCATGAGACCATTGTGCCTATCCCATCATGAAATCATTGTGCCTATCCCATCTTGAGATTGTGCCCATCCCATCATGAGATTGTGCCCACCCCCTCATGAGGTGATTGTGCCCATCCCATCAGGAGATCAATGTGCTCATCCCATCATGACATCATTGTGTGCATCTCAACATGAGGTCATTGTGCCCATCCCATCATGAGAGCATTGTGCCCATCCCATTATGAGAGAATTACGCCATCCCATCATGAGATCATTATGCCCATCCCATCATAAGATCAGTGTGCCCATCATGAGATCATTGTGCCTTTCATGAGATTCCTGGTTAATAAGTTTGACATTTCTCCTCCAATGTGCAGGTTAAGAGGTCCATGGCTTCCCAATATCTGTCTGGCTGTATCACAGTACATCTAAGAATACAGAACAATTTTTCATATTATTGGGCATGAAATTTTTGGAAGTGAGGAAATCTGCACTAGGACATATTATTTTATATGGAACAACTTTTTCATTCAAGTTTGATTAATCCAATAGATCCCGAAGCTACATGTAAAAGACCCTACATGCTATCCTGGTATCCATGTGTTGTCAGGGTTATATCCAGGAATTTGAAGTAGTGTCCTTATTTGAAAAAAATAATGCCGAGCGCAGCGAGGCGTAGCTTACAGGCCGGGGTGCAGGGGCCGCCTAGGCCCCTGGAAGCTCTGGGGTCTTAGATGCTCTCGGGAGCATTCGAGCCCATTTCTGGCTATTTAAATGTCTTGTCAGATACCTGTAGATAATGAACAATTTACTTCTTTTTTTCCAAATTTTCACCACATTCAGGCTGATCTTGCTTGTGTTTCAAAATGACAAAGTTGAGCAGGGACTTGCTGCATGAATTTCCAGATCATTTACTTCCACGTGCTGTCAGATTGATACTATACCATGATGTCAACTTTGACTAAACTAATAACAACTAACCTTTTTGCTGATTAGACTAGGGCTCAGGGGCCGTCTAGGCGCCGAGAAACTCTGGGACCCTTGATGCATGTCTTGTCGATCAGACAAGCATATCATGCACATTTTACTTCTTGTTTAATCTGATCATCTGCTTTTAAAATTATTTACAGCTGCTGCTTTCAAAATTTCTATTGAATAGATTTACAGTATTTTTATACCATGCTGTATATCATTCCAAGCTGATTCTCTTCCCACGTCGACTGCCTCAACGGGTTGAACATAATTTGTCCCAGCTTCGATGCCTGCATCATTTTCCATGTCGTGTTCAACATCTGCTTGACCTGTGTTTTCAATACCGGCAGCACAGCATCGAGCAAAGAGAACGTCGACTTTGTGGCAGTCCGACCCTTCATCTTCCTTTAGTTTTTTTTTTCAAATGTCCAGCCAACACACCGCATCCTCTTGTGCGGCCGCTACCCTTCGTATTTTCCCCCAGACCGACCTTTCTGTCCCACCATGACGGACAACGCGAGAACGCACACGCTGCCTAGCTCTCCAGACACTCGCAGACGTACATATTTCCGACTTCATTCATAGTATAGACCTCTGCCTGGAGAACGAAAACTATCGCGCCCCCAGTGGCCAAGCTTATCAACGGATAGATGCATAGTTGTCTCCCTTGCCATAAGTTGTCTAACGCGAGTTGACACACACTCGTCCAGGTTTACGGCTTTCAAACATCGTAAAAAATCATCATTTGATTTTTGAAAAAAATCATTTGATATTTTGCAAAAACATATTCATTTTTAATTCATTTGATTTTGTACCTGTGTCCGTTTTACGGACGCTGTGAGACCCTAGATCTAACCCTGGTTGTAGTGACAACAATTGTTGACTGGTATTGGTTTCTCATGCATTTGACCCCTTTTCAGGGTATTGATTGTAGATATATTGGTCATACTGTTTCAGAGATTAAAGATGTAATCAGCCTCAAAAATCGATGGATTTTGTAAACTGTTTCCCGTCTGTTTTTCACCTGTGAAGTTTGCTAAAGCATCATAGGTATTATATTTGATGATAATGGGATTGCCATAGACAACGACTGCAAGAATATCTTGTCAGAGAAATTTGAAACTCTGCTCGCTTCGACGGGTTCTGTTTTGCCATTGAATATGTGCTGTACGTGGAGAGGGAAATGACGTCACTGCGTGACGTGCGAGTGACGTAGTGACTCTGATGAATCTGAATGCTGAACATCTGCAGCCATGGGGTAACGTCATGGTTCATGCCTAAGGTTCGGTAGAGCGGCAGTGCCTACATAGGCAGAATGCACCACACGTGTAAACGCTTGTTGACACGACCGTCAAAAAATAATGCCATAAATTAATTATTAAAGACAAATTCTTTCTATTTTCTCATGAATGGTGAAAACAAGTTTGGTAGTTTATGGTCAAATGTGTTTTATTTCGTACTTGTCGTAACATATGCCACTTTCACGAAGTTTGAGATAGATCGATTCCAGCCTAGATTTGAGGTTGATTACATTTTTAAGATATCAATTATATCAATCACAGGAAGTTGAATTTCCCACCATATAATCAGCCCTGGGGTGATCAAATTTATTAGAACAGGAAGTTGACAAAATGGATCGTATTCATGCAGATAATCCATTATTCATTATTAAGCGATTGATCAAATTTATCGGAACAACATTAATTTTAGCTTATTAGGCGAATGAGTTTTAATATGATGGCAAAATTATTAGAAGGGTTTTGGCCAGATCAGATTTCTTCAGCCTTGGAGAGTTCAAGGGGGACAACTCCTACAGCCATGGTGTTACTCTGGTCATTGAGCCAGCAATTACATGTACATGTACCATGAAGATACAGAACCAACCAGTACTTGGGTATATGTTTGTATCACTAGGCCTCCATTGACTTTCAGAAGCATGGATATATATGTAGACTAGATGAGAAAACAAATGAACATAATTTTTATTAACAATATTAATCATTACAATGTGATATTGTCTGACTCAGACTGGTTGTACATGTTCATTTATCTACTGCTAACCTTTGTGGCATAACTACATTCCAAACAATGATTACATCAATGAAGGTCTTTCTTAGCTGCTGACATATCCCTACATGTACAAAATAATTGAAAATGTCTTCATTTCTATAAAACCAACATGTTAACATCTGACGTAAACATCACCAATATATACATTTTTTTTTTCATTCTTTTGTTTAAAATACATGTGTATGTGTTAGAACTCAGATAATTCAGTCACTCTTTAAGTTTAACATTCAATCAGTATCACCCCAGGATTTTTGCGTTAACTTTTGATTAGTCACTGAAATTGATCACCACCAAAAAGGAGTAGAAGCTACATACTGGATTGGTTGATTAGAGGGAGTACTGTACATCTATTATCTTGTTTTTACCCCTCGGCCGAAGGGTATTGTCGTCGTCATGTACGTCTGTCCGTCTGTCCGTCCGTCCATCTGTCCGTCACACCTTTCTCGTTACCAAGATATCTTCAGAACGACTTACCCTAGGCACACCAAACTTGCAGTGCACATCCTTATGCTTGTGACCCAGAACCCTATTGAATCTGGACCTGATTGGTTAGAAACTTTGGCGGCCATCTTTAATTTATGCGAAACCATCACAGCTTTCTTGTTACCAAGATATCTTTAGAACGACTTACCCTAGGCACCCCAAACTTGCACTGCACATCCATATGCTCATGACCCAGAACCCTATTGAATCTGGACCTGATTGGTTGGAAACTTTGGCGGCCATATTTAATTTATGCGAAATCATTAATCTTGTGTATCTTAGGTACCATTTCTCTGTTCAGTGTGAAACTTGGTATAGATCATCGATGCATCAAGAAACTTCAAAGGAATGACCAAACCAGTTTCCCTGATTCGGTGAAAACCTTGGCGGCCATCTTTAATTTATGCAAAATCTTCAATGATATATATCTCTGATACCATTCAAGTGTTCTATACGAAACTTGGTATTCAGCATCGATGTATCAAGAGATCTGCAATGTATAGCCACATCAGTTCCTCTGAGTGGCGGGAAGGATGGGCGGCCATCTTTAATTTATGCAAAATCATTAATGATCTCTATCTCTGATACTGTTCGAGTGCTCGATGTAAAATTTGGTATATATCATCGAAGCATCAATAGACAGTCATTCGTTTTTGAGGCGCGCGATCGCTCGCGCGCACCATCGCTCGCCTAATTTCATTTCAAGGCGCGCGATTGATCGCGCACCTAGAGAAGTCCTGCTTCCCAAAACCCAATGCGTATTTTTTTTAAAATATAAGTCGATAATTCATCACGCATTCACGAAATGAAAATAGGAACTCTTCTGTGTTCGGCGGTACATTCCTTGGCTATTTGGGGAAATACAAAATCGTAATTCTAGCAGCGAAGTCGGAGAGTCCGATCGTCCCTTTGATGTGATGTTTGAAGCAGATGTTGAATATGTCGCCAACGACTATTCAGATATATTGTTTTCGAAAGCCCTAATATATATTCATGAATTATCAGTCTGTTTGATAAAACCTAGCGACGAAATCATAGCTGAACCAGAAAGATTATTCCGTACTAAGATCCGAGTAAATTTTTGTTTTACCCGCCGGTGTTAGCAGGCGCCATGTTTTGATTTGCGTGCGTTGCAATGAACTTTTAATACACTGTTTGAAACGTCATGATCAAAAGTTTTTAGGTATTCATTTTGCACAAGTTTTGATTTGATCTTATTATCAGACTTGGTATTCCAAAGCAAGTTGTCGTCCATAAAGAATTTCTGAAGAAAATCACTTCATATCCGAGGTTCCGTCTGGAAAATGGTGTATCAAATTAACATAATGATATCGCGGAGCTCTGTAAAGTTTTGCTGCTGTGGAATTTATTTGTCATAATAGCACAAAGCATGACTGGACAGACAGTGTAGACAAGGGGGCACATGTCTCCTGTATATAACTTCAGATAATTGCAATTGGGATCTCCATGAATTAAAAAAAAAACATTAAATGAGGACAAAAATGTAAGGGAGAATTTGCAGATTTATTTGCTGGAAATGGCTCAGAATGCATCTCCAGCAATCTAGGACCTCTGAGCTTCCGGGGCCTAGGCGGCCCCTGGACCCCGGCATGAAGTGCTAGGATAGTAATTTCGGGAGTGCGATCACCCGCCTCACTCATTTTAGGAGTGTGATTTATAGCACTCCTCTGATTTACAGAAACGAAAGACTGAATAGACTTACGATAAATGACAGTTCTGGCGTTTCTGATTGGGCGGAACCTTGGCGGCCATCTTTAATTTATGCAAAATCTTCAATGATATATATCTTTGATACCATTTCAGTGTTCTATATGAAACTTGGTATCCAGCATCGATGTATCAAGAGACTTGCAATGAATAACCACATCGGTTCCTCTGAGTGGCGGGAAGGATGGGCAGCCATCTTTAATTTATGCGAAATCATTAGTGATCTATATCTCTGATACGGTTCAAGTGCTCAATGTAAAATTTGGTATACATCATCGATGTATCAATAGACAGTTCTGGTTTTTCTGCTTGGGCGGAAACCTTGGTGGCCATCTTTAATTTATGCAAAATCTTTAATGATGTTTATCTTTGATGCCATTTCAGTGTTCTATATGAAACTTGGTATACAGAATCTGTGTATCAAGAGACTTGCAATGAATAACCACATCAGTTTCTCTGAGTGGTGGGAAGGATGGGCGGCCATCTTTAATTTATGCGAAATCATTAGGGATCTCTATCTCAGATAATTTTCAAATGTTCGATGTAAATTTGGTATACATCATCGATGCATCAACAGACTTATGTAATGAATACCGGTTTCTCTGATTGGACGGAAACGTTTGAGGCCATTTCTAATGGCAAAATTTTTCATAATCTGTATATTTGTTACTTGACTGCTTGGTGTTCCTGAAGTCTTGTTTTAAATTGAATACATTATGAATGGCTGGCGCCCAGAGCCGAGGGGTTTTCAGATGCGCAGCTTCGTATTGTACCATTTCATCAACTTTCCATTCCAATACAGCCCGATATGGTTTTGGGGAGAAAATGCATTATTGGAGCGTTTACTATACACCTTTAATCCCCTATTCCATTTCTTCTGCTGTTTTCATTGATCTGCATGTACAGTTGATGGTACACTTGCCCCTAAATATGAGCCATTTCAGAACTGGTATGAAATGGGGAGGAAAAAAAAAAGATAAAAAAAAAAATATATCATTGTCCACGTAATTTTTCCTGATCACAATGTGATAGCATGTTTGTGTCTTCTGGTACAACACTACATGTAGATTAATTTGTTGTTTGCTGTTATTGAGGTCAATATTTACGTCATAGACCAGCTTAACAATATTGTTTATTGCTCAAGTTAAACTCTTACTGTTGCTGCTGTAAAAAGCCATGAAAAAATATTAGAACAGCTTTGAGGATGAAAACGTGTGCCTGAGGGTACATGTATATGTACCATGTATGGGAGAGTTTACATCTAAATATAGTCTGACCTTTTGCATATATGTCCATTATGACTGACAGATGTTACAGGTTGTGTGTTTGTAATTCTGGGGGCTGAGAGACCTGTTCACCATTATCTTGTATAAAGTCTACAAATGCTCCAGATGCTGCATCTAAATGTACAATGTAGTCTTAAGTAAATTAATGTGTCAGAAGTCTGTGAATAAATATCCTAATTAATCATTCGACCAAATACTGTGTAATTCATTATTTGTTACACCTACATGTGTAAATGAAAAAGAACGATTTTCTACATGTAAGTCACCCTAAAAAAAATCCAATTCAGGCCAAGAAAAACTTCTTGTCCTACATGTACATTGTACAATATTGTGTGCTGATTTATGATGAAAATTTTAGTAACCATATCTGTATGTTTGTTTGTTTGTCTGGCCTGTACAGTCAGTTTTCAGTGAAATGTCCTGAAACTTCACGAGAACAGTATCGAGAACAGTATCGTAGTCACTGTGGGTAACCGAAGAGAAATAACAGCCTATTTAGTACTATGGATTTTGTCAATAAAACAAAATCTTGAGTCCTATGTTTTGGAGTGAGTTGCTGATGGTCATAGACCTTGATCTTTTGATCCCAATCTTTTAATTGGCATGTACATATGGTCATCTGTCCATTAACAATTTCTTGTCCAGCTCATATCTCAGTTTCTATTGGATGGGCCCCTTGGGACTCCGGGATTGACCTGGGGTGACCGTGTTGTTGTGCACACTTCAGGTCATGGTAGGAATAATCCTCAGCTCCTGAGAGAGTTTGTCATAAGAGGTGACTAACTGGGGCACCAGTGGGCTTCCCGGGTATGAAAAGGAATAGGACCCCACCCGTGTCCCGGTTTCCGGGTGTGAAAAAGAATAAGAACCAAAAGTTGTGATATGACTGAAATAGTGTTGAAAGCGAAGTTAAATCATGTTCACTCACTCACTCTATTGGATGGACAACTAGTACCTTGCAGATGTGCACGCTCTGTTTTTACGTATTTGGATGATTTCTCATAGAGGTCCTTTATCCTTTCTGTCAATAATTTCTTGTCTGGTTAGTGAGTTTGGGTTTAATGTTGCGTTCAGCAGTATTTCCACCATACAGCGACGTTATGACTAACTATGATATGATTAACTGGACATGTGTGTACAGTCATGATCTAGAGAAATTAATCTTCCCCTTGTGGCAGCAGATATGGTACAAAATCATGCTGTCCCCCCACTTGTCCCATCCATATCCTGGACACTATTTGACAAGGTGACAAGTTTGAAACTTACCTGGAATATTA
Organism: Hanleya hanleyi; assembly: GCA_036873755.1. Lineage (NCBI taxonomy): Eukaryota > Metazoa > Mollusca > Polyplacophora > Lepidopleurida > Hanleyidae > Hanleya > Hanleya hanleyi. The sequence goes on from JAVTVY010020272.1 coordinate 58,525, forward strand.
TCTTGCAGATGAGCATGGTACAGTTCTTTACCTCATTATAATCATTTGACATTTATTGCACAAAACCCATGTCCACCAGCATATACATGTATTGCATTCTGGTCAGGGTTAGTATCACATTTTTTTCTATGACAAAAAGCAACCAATAGAAAGAAGAAAAAACAAAACAAATTTTTACGGCTACCAGTGAATTTGTTAGCTGCTCTGAGCTTGCACCAGCTAGTCCTGTTGGGATTAAGTTTCAATTGGGAGGTTCGGTCAACCCTTGCAAATGAACCTGCAGCGTGAGATGGCACGCCTGAAGAGTGAGACTGCGAGAAATATATTATCCTGTCATATTGGCGTTCTGAATTGACAAGTGCACGTGTAGGATATTGTGTTGTGGTTGAAATCAATATATCCATGTTTTCCAAGTTTTTCTATAACAAAAAAATATGCTGCCGAGAACCAAGTTGGTATAGTTTTAATTTTCATTCTGATATCACATGTGTTATTATTTTATCAACAAAACAATGTTTTTCTGCATATCTGTTGTTCGGTTGTCCAATTGATATGTGTTGTTTCTGACTCCATTTTACCTTCCTTGATCCGTTTTCATATTATCCAGCCTTGTTTTTCAAGCTACAGGTGTGAATAATCTCATGAGCTTTGGTTAAGAGTGCCTTATACACTTTTCATATTGTTATCAGGTAATGATTTTAAGGATGCTTCTTCAGTGGAGGTATGTCATAATAAATCGATCATACCAGTAAACATATACTTTACACTATTCTGATGTTTATCCTATCCTGAACAAAGTTTCACTTTTCATTTCTCTGTGGGCGCCATTTTAGTGGCATTTAAAAAAAAAGCTAATGCTGCAAGGGATTATCTCACTCGGTCACTATGCTTCCTCAACACATGGTTGATTTGCTCCCTAGCTCATAAGGTCCATCCCAGTTTGAATTTGCTTCTGATTCCCCTGTATGTCTCATGAGATGCAATTCTGAAAATAGAAAACCGAGTATGTAGAATATATCGGGCAATAATAAATCTAAAGGCTTTACATAGCTTAAGGGTACTGAGTCCTCCTGCATGCACACACTTTTACACACCCTCTGGAACTTGTCTTTATACAGCTAAAAGTATGCCTAATAGCTGTGGTAATGTATATATTTCTTGAAAGCACATTTCAGATCCCAAATATATAAATTTGTTCACTGAAAACCTGTAGGCTGTGAAGATATTTGGATTTAAAAGAAAAATTAATTTAAAATTTAATTTAAATTTTTTGAATGCTATTTTCAAGAAAGTATTCAAATCCAACAGGAAATCTGTGTCTCAGTTTTGTCAATTTTGGTATAGCTGTTATTCCATTGACGTTTGATTCAACTTCAAAGTTCAAAACTGTGAGTTGCTCGATTTTGTAATGAAATATTTATTTAAGTGTCGATATAATGAGACACCCTATTTCCTGTTGAAGTTGTCTTCTATGGGAAATGATGATGTAAGTTACGATAAGTTGAATACGTTTCTGAAAATAACCATTTAAATCTTTCCCTCATATAAGCTGGTTTTGACGACTTGACGAGTGTTCTTCTAACTCATGAAGACGGATTTTGACGAGTCACTTGAGTTCCCATGTGGTCGATTATTCTTGCAATTTTTGGCGTTTACATGTACTTTGAGTAAAACCTAATTAAAACTATACTTTTTCAGAAAGCCAAAATTTCAATAAATCTGACTATATGGACTATTGGTATGTTTTATGGTAAGGGTAAAATGACATCTGGAGAGAAACAGAAATAATCAATGGGAAATGTGCAATTTGACAACAAATTTGTTTTGTGTGCTGCAAGACAAACGTTCGAAAAATAGTAAAATCTGCTTCCAAATTCCTGAATATTTCATGTAACGCGAGCATAAACTACGAAAGTATCTAACCTTGATGACTAGCTCGTCAAATCTGCCCATCTGAGTTTATTTTATGTATTTTCCCGCGACCTGCTGTCTTCGCCGTAAATGTTTTCAGCCGCCATTCTTTCTCAGTCGGCCTTTTGTCGACAGTGACCATAGCAACCGAGTCACCATGTGACCTCTACCTCCAATCACGCCGGGCCGCGCTCAACCTAGGCCAATCAGTGAGCTGTGTTACTTTCACCTTATGAATATTTAGTACCGTCTTTATTCTCCTGTAGAAGGTATATCGGATTAAAACAGTTATAGTTCGTTCTACACCTGCCATCTTGTGATGTCAATGCCAAATCCCGATCCTACAGAGAATTAGCTTTACAATGGTATACGGAAACATGCGAATGGTAGCCGGAAAGCAGGAAGAGAACGTTGCAAAACGTGGCTAAAATGCGACAATTTCTTCGCTTTTTTTCGTGATTCCCAACAGAAGTAAAGCAGACACAACACATTTTCTCACAAGATTACTTATTTTTAGAATAAATGTTGCTGATATTGGTATAAAACATGAACAAATTACGTAGAATGGGTCTGGGGGAGACAATTGGTAAATATTTCTCCACATGACATGGGACATAAAACGGATATTTTTCATCGCTGGAGAAGTATGAAAATTGAAATGAGTCCGAGTCCATGGGTTGAAGACCTACGCCATTACAAATCTATTATGGGCCAGAGAGAGAAAATTCCCCACAAGTCTATGAGGGAAAGAGTTAAAAAAGAAGGCTCATTTTTTTAAATTATTTTTTTTTTTAAATTTGAATATCTTCGCAACCTACAGATTTACAGTAAACACAATTAGTTGTAAATATTTGGAATCCTTAAGAAATGTGCTTTCAACAAATATATAGCTATAAGGCATACTTTCAGCTGTATAAAGACAAATTCTAGACGATGTACGGTTAAGACCTTCTGAATCAGCAGAGTGGACAAACTGGTGCCAGTGGTACTACATTGTATATGTAAATATGTGTGACTGTGAGTAGAGCTGGGATGATATTGCCCCATGTTGGCATATGAATAATCATTAGAGATAAGTTAAGCCAGACTTGTAAACCTGGTGTGTGCAAAGCTGGGTGGCACAGTTTTAGTGTTTTGTATTGATATATCAAGGTATGGGCCAGCCTGGATTTTATATACATACATACATGTAGGTATTTAAGCAGTGTGCAGGCTGAAACCTGCAGCTCTGAGCTCTAAACCCACATTTCCCCAGATACCTCAGACCCAGAGGCCATGGAGCAAGCTTAGAGCTAACATGTAGTTGCTGTTTGGGAGTAAAGGGGTCAAATGCTCTCTGGTGGAAAAATAGTGCTGTGCACCAATAAGTTAGTTTCCCAGCATGCTCTACTCTTGCTCACAGTGGGTTGGACATGCTTTCTGTTGACTGCACCAGATAGGTCAAGTCTAAGAGACCTGGAGTACATGGGGTTAAACTGTCAGAGGACAGTGTATTTACCTCTGATTGCAGGCTAGCTCAAATGCATAATCTAGGAGTCGTGGATCAGCAGAAATATGCAAGGACTTGCCGCATAGTAATATTTCATGATAGAAGAGGCAGTCGTATTAACTATTGACATAGTGTAAAAATAGCCTACTGGCTTGTAACACACGTGGATCTGATCTGTGGCAAAATTTGAATACCGCTACTCTGTGCTTGTACACTTATTGCTAGCTCCAAGCCGGCTCGGTGCATATGCAGATGAGTTGCAGTATATGATAGAGTGAACTTGTAGGCAGTGGAGAGCCACTAAGACTGAATTGACAATTTGCTGAGGAAATTCCAGTCAGGGATGCCCTAGCCTTAGTTAACACAACTGGCACAATCCCAGCTTTGAGAGTTTTGCGTATGGCCGACATGCTGCCCGCCCAGTGATTCAAGGAGGATGGGAAATCAATAGTATATTGACGTTTTCACTGTGTGTGGACGGACTGTACTACATAAACAGATTCCCCACGTTGACGAGTGGAACAACCGAACCAATCCACCTTAAACCAGAGACACTCTCCATGTGACCAAATACCTTACTGCGCCCATCAAAGACAATACCTGTTCCAGTGGTTGGGGAACACTACCTCGCTCATCGACGACTCAATGTCATGGGATAATAATCCACAGAAATATTGAAACTTTTTTAGAAGCTAGCAGTGTCCTTATTTATGTATTCCCCAATGCATCCTCCACCTCAAGAAGTGGCTATGCCTATGAACTCTGACCCTTTCTATGCCTCTCCATTTTCCACCTACTACAGGCGTCACACCCCCTACATGGGCCAGCCAGACTTCCGAATATATGAGCTGAACAAGCGACTACAGCAAAGGACCGAGGTAAGCTTTTACTTATATTACATATACCCACTTCATCCATTGTCCAGTAAATTACATTTCAGTGTTAAAGTTTTATCTTCACATGACAAACTGATTCAAGGATGATTCATAAACATTTTGATTATATAGAACTACTGACAAATACGTGAATAACAATTAATTTGTATCTACATGTATCAATTAATTTTACAGAAATTTGGTATAGCACAAACTTGGTATTGTTGTTTCATGACTTTTAAGTTGATTTGTGCATTTTTACTTTCTTGGAGATTTGGTTGCTATTTCATATTCCATGCTTATTAGGCCAATCAGACTTAGTTGGCAGGTAGTGTTTACCGCACACCCTCGCGACGCCGTAGAAATTAAGAAAATTCAATGAAACTGATCATGTGTTACTATTTGTTGGCGCTACCACTGGATATAATCTGAAAATGAGCTACATTTTTGCAACATGTGGCCAAAAACTTGAATATTTATTGGTTAAAAAGAAAAATCGCTTGAAATTTAGTCTGGAGTTGCTGCACACCTTCGAGATTGTCCTCAGTTGCCCATGACTCGGTCACAAGATATAAAACAGGCCTGATGTGAGTAAAGTTAGATGCACACCTGGCTGATTCCTTGTGATCTGGTCTGATTTTCAATCACCAAGGTGTGCTCCAGTGTGCATCCTTGCTGTAGTCAATCCTCAAAATCTAGTCAATCCTCTGCTCATAAGATTTGACAATTTATTCCTGCATGTTCATTTTCACAGTGAAACCTGTGAATACTGACAACTGGGTAAACCAACTAACCTATAACTTCTGACACTATATATATATATCCATGGCCCCAATGCTTAAATTTAAAATATTTTGAACCTTGATAAAGTAGAACCCTGTCAAAATCGACACTATAATCTGGTCCCAAGCATGGTCAGTAAACACGGGTTTCACTTTATATATAAATGTATGCCAACTACATGTATGTGAATAATATGTAGATGGATACAATGTACCAAATATTTTGTACAAATATTGTGACAAATTCTCTAATAATTCAATCATAGAAAGTGCATTTTCTCATCCAAATTATTGGGGTGACTAAAATTATGATAACGAAAAATTAGGAAACTACCAAATCAGGACCATATGTAGGTTCTCCCGCATTTAGAAGATCAGATCTATTAATGAATGATCCAAATTTGAGATTGAATGTTAATTAATATACCATGTCAATTTGGCCATTGCATTTTTAGGAGTGTTCTCTATAGTATACATGTACCTGGTTCAGTATACATATATATGTAACTCATTTTAGTATTGTACATGCATATGGGGTTTTTGGTACCAATTTACAGTTTGGACAATTTTGTAAGTATTGTCAGACTGTTGTCATGGTGACCATCTAGGATCCTCTGGTCTAGTTCTTTTTTCCACTCCCTTGTGGGGCCCCATTAACCAGCCTAAGAGGGGAAAAGGTTAGCTAATTCACTGAGCTCTCCTGGGCAAGTCCCAGCTGAAAAATCAATAGACACGGCTGGCCAGCTCATATGCTGTGGACTACAAATCCTTTCTAACCCCCTATCAACACCAGCCTGAACCAGGTGGGCACATTAAATGATCAGGTTGCAGTTTAAACACTGCTACTTTTTTCACAATCATTTTTTTTTTTTTTTCTTAAAATTTAATTACATAGATGTTTAAAAAAGTGATAAAGAAAATAACACTGGTTAACTTAAGTAGTGTAATTTTGTCTCTTTAGCACATCTCTCTGTTTGCCTTGTCCGTCAAACTGTAATTGGGTCTGTTAGGTATGTTCAGAGTGTGTGGACAAATTAGGGTTCCAAGTAGGGAAGTATAGCGTTCAACTAAGGTGCTAGCGCAGTAACACTTTTTTGTTGTAGAGTTTTGGTGTCACTGTTGCAAAAGTTTGAATATCTTGAGATAAACATATCACAGCAATCTGAAACTTCATACATATCTTGTTGTATAATATTTATGCAAAACCTACCAATATAAGCTTGTGGATAAAAAACGTGTTTAACCCTTTGCTACTTGCTGATAGTCTCATTTGTCAGCCTTGTATGTTCGGATAAATGCATGCGAGGGGATTTTGTTATGGACCCTCATTTTTGAAGCAAGATATTTGCATGTAGCTTGATTGAAACCCCACTAAATATATATATTTTCAGAAAGCCCATACTTTAATTAATCTGTCTTTCAAAATATCTGCCCATTTGTGTCTAAAATAGAATCAGACCAGGCGAAAAAAAAAATAAAAAAGAAAAAAAAAATGATTTCGGCAACATACTGTGCGTTAGTATGTCCCAGCCAAGTGAGAGTTTCCATAAAAAAATCTCATCACGATCGCCCATTTCAACCGGACGATCGTGCTACAATACCAGTACATCATTCCTGTGGGTTTTAATCCGACATATAAATCCGAGGAACGCTTTATTTCTATTGTAAACCCAACCAACTGCGCCATTTTATTTCCGACGCACTGAACACCCACACACAGACACACATCCGGCCAATCGCTGCCATTGTCTCACACGATGACCGCATACTCAACTAATCGGCTTCGCGATACTAACAGAGCCCGGTCGAGGTCAATTTGGTCACGATGATGACATCTCTATCCAATCAAATCCTTCGTTATTCAATCCTATGCAATCAAATCACTCATCATAGATCGAAAGAGCCGGAAATGACCTTTAATATGAGACCAATATCTCTAACATTCTACCGCGGGAAATGGGATTTTGATAGCGTTGAAAATGGTCAAAAAACGGCAAATTCTTCGCCGATTTTCTCAATTTTCACCACAAGGAAGGTACGTCTTCAATAAAATAAACTTGTTATACGTTTATTGCATGATTTACAATAAAATTTGAAGGTATATTGTCGACTATTTCCTTGTCCAACGATGTGGACTACCGACGACCCTCACTTGACGAACATTTTACTGTGCGGCGATTTTTTTACGTGGTGGTCAATTGCAGCCGGTTTCGGTCGTTATGGGTATATACGGTGCCGGCCGGTTTTGGGCGGTATAAGTACGTTAAAAAACATTTTTGAACTTAGTCAATTCCTTGTTGATTGCTGCTGAATGGAGCATGAGTGTCGATTGATGCTGTGGGCTAGGAATTTCCACATTTGTTTCCCATGGAAATGGTGCTCGAAGCCCCCTGGGGGCCAGGCATGTTGGAACCTACACTTCCGCAGCCTACTGGTATGACTCTCTCACCAGCATAACAGTATGTGTGACTTGTCCTCCGCTGCAGATAACTGACCTGTGTATAGTCTTCGAGCCCGCCATTCAAAATTCCGACCATCAAAATCTGAAAATGTTTCAGGGGCAGATACAGGCCTTATTTTCTACCATTAGACGGCATCCAAAATAAACGAGGTCTAAAAACACCCAAATTAAGAAACGAAAAACGCCCAAATTACGACGAAAAAATCCAGGTATTTTAGTTTATTATGCAGCAAATTTACGTTTTGTATTTAAATTTGAGATGGTTTACTCACGTTTGCGTTTGTCACTTCAAAAATGAAGCGGCGAAATCAAGATGTAAATTGCCAATGCGAGCCGCCATGTTACTTTCACCAACCCGATTCATATGAACTTCACTTGATAACTTTATAGGGAAATGATAACTTTAACTACGCTGAACGCTAGCTGGAAGTTATTGTCTTGCGGGCCGCACGGAACAAGGTGATTGCGCAGCGACCCCTGGTGGCGATGTTGATTCGAGCAGACTTCTACTTCCTGTGAAAAAAGCAGACGAAAATGTCTCGTGGTCAGCCACCGACAACCGGGAGTTCTCATAATCCGAAAAGCGCCAGCTATGCCCACAGTCAGAAGAGAACTGCTGAGCTTGTGAAGACAACGGGCGGGGGAATATGGCGTTTTATTCAGAAACGTCCACGGACCGATCCTGGTAAATTCATGTTCCTGGTCATGTTCTTTGGGACTTTTCTCTCCTTGGTCTATGTCACCAATGCAGAGATCTTCAGGTTTTCAGTTGCCAAGTCTCACAGAATTTCCGTGAGTATCAAGAAATATGGACTAACGAAAGAGTTTAGAAATCTCACGGAATTCATAGAATATCTTCTCAAAAGTCTAAATCTCCAACAAAAAAAAAGAGACTCATTTTCTCATGAAAAGGGATGTAATATAACATTTTTGACAATTTTTCTATAAAAATTCATATAATCTCATATGAAAATTTATTGTTTGGAAATGCGTCTGATGCGTTTTAAAGCGTCTGAGAATGTCGCCTTAATTAAAAAGCCGTATCTGTCCCTGTGTTCATCGATAAGATGGGGAGACAGGTCCCTATCTAAATGCCCCTGTTTCCAAAAGGGAATATTCTAATATGGTATCTAATGCCTGAATATAGCACATATTACAGTAATATAACAATTTTGGTATTATTGGAATAATATTAAGAAATGTAAATACAGTACTGTAAAGGGAAATTTTCTTACCTGGATTTGATTGAGAGCAGTTTGTATACTATAATACCATAAACTAACCAATCTTGAGGTGGGAAAACATGAAACTATGAAATTCTGCTGCAGAAATGTTTCTGCAGAGATGTAAATTCACTCCGTAATCCGAATTGAATCTTTCTATCTCTAATATAAGACCAGACATTTTTTATTTCCGGATTAGTGGACATGCTGTAGCATTTTACCACACTTTACCACTTACCACTTTTTCCGTTGCTAGGACGGATTAAAAATAAAAAAATACCTGAATTGTAATTTTATTTTTTATTTTCAAGAGCTACAAAAAATGGACGGGGACTTAAGTTGATATGAAAATCACAGAAGTTAGTAAGTGTTGTAGGAATTCTGTCAACCTGGCAAATTTTAAGCTATTGTATATTGTAGCCAGGATATAGCCATTCAAACTTTCTGCAATCGTCGATAAACAAATACCGTACATTACTGGGACCCCAATTTTCGACACAATGGGTGGCAGTTTGTCAAGTTTCGAAGACATGTCCATCAGGACAGTTAACATGTTCGGCCGTTCTGATGCCCTCGTCGTCGACTGAAGAACGGAGGGTGTTGATCCAAGCCAAACGTCGATGTAACTACTCCGGAATTGTTATCGAAATCGGCATTGCAAATTGACCACAGTCGGGAGTTGGGATCTTGTGAAGTCCTAATTCAATTCTACTGATCGATCGATCGTGGTCGTGGTCGATAAGGTCCGAAAAAATGTCACCAACTGTTGAACATGTTGATGTATCAACAAATTCGTTACTTAAAACTTCAGCATTGTCGTGGATACGGACCGAAACCACAACATCTTTGTCCACACATCTGCAGGTCTGCGGGGCGGAAGTGGCCAATCGAAGTCACGTGGTCGCAGGGAACGAAGTTTTGTGCTTTACAACAATTGCGTTTTGCTGTTTTCAAAAACAGTTTCAACGGGAATAATAAAAAGAAGAAAATGACATCTTAAATTTTATAATGTAACGTTCTGATTTTGCTTGTCGGCGAAGAAAAAAAAATCCTCAAAAGTGTTTTTTATTGTTTTCTGAAATCAGAAAATCTCACGTCGGCGGACACGCTAATCCGGAAATAACAAACGTCTGGCCTAATGTGTCCAAGAGACCATAGAATCATTCCATGTTAAGCTATAATCCATCAGATCCACTTCATAGACTTTATTTCCGTCATGTACAACATGTGCATCGGTAAAAATTGGCCAATTTTCTCGCTCCCCATTCTTCGCCCATTATTCACTCATCATAAACCCTACATGTATATGTATGTCAGTCAAATGCTGGTCATTGAGTCACCAAAATTACAATAGCAATATCTACCTGAGAAGGCTTGAGACATTGTGAAAAGATTGTTTTCCTTCTTAATCAGGTTTCCCCACATTAATGCAATAACATTGGACATGCCCCACTGAACTACAGTCAGGCTGCTGCCTGGTCCGTGTCAGCAGTCTTAACTCATTCGGTACCGTAAGCGCCATTTGGCGTCACAGATCTGGGCCTCCTCATCCCCATAGACGCCATATGGCGCAAAACATAACTGTCGTGGGAAAATAGAATTTTCATATCTAAGCATTGTCAAATGTAATTAAAGAAGCTTATTTTCTCACGTAACAATTTCTGAAATTTGGATTTGACTAACAGAGAAATTATTTCAAGATCGTTGTTTGAAAACGCAGGTAAAAAATAAAATCACAAAAATTTCCAAAATGAAGTCGGCCGTATACACCACCGTTGGAATTCTTATTTTCCTGGTCTGTTCAGGAAGAAATATCACGTAAACCATACATATATCGAAAGATAAGATCGCTATCTATCCGATTATATATAAAGCATTTTCGTATTGAATGAAAAATATAACGAAATAAAACTATAATCCGAGAAGAGATCTTTGAGAACATCGCTCATTTTCGGCAGACATTTGCAAATGTTCAAATACCTGGAAGAATCATACGATTCCTTGAGAAATCTGACGAATTCACGAGATATTTTCTGTCAAATTTCCTGTCAAGGTACAGGTATATATCCATTGTTGAGAATTCCTACGATCGTATACGTTTGGTAAATTTCCCAAATATTCCGCTATTGTCCGACACCAACTTGTCAGAATTTCGCACCATCTTTTTCTGTTTGGATTTCTCCAAACAAACCCGCGATGAATGAGGCAACCCGATTGGCTCGCCTTGTGACGTGAACGCTCTTATCCAATCCACTTGCCCAAAACAGTGGGCTTATCAGAAAGATCGTTTCGTGAACACTGTTTTCAAATCCAATGAAATCTTTCGTTTCACTGGCCATCCGATGGTGATTGTACTACTAGAAGAAAGCTGAATGAATGGGCTTGACAATGATACGTCATTCATTGAAATCGGTTCAGGGGAACGGAGCACGGACGCGATTGAATCAGACGAGAAAAAAAACCTGTTTCTTTATTTTGCGCGTAATATAATGACTATCAACGGAATTTCTACCAGATAAAAACTTTAATTTATAAGTTATATGTGGATGAAATAAAATGAGGAAATTATCATCTTTATCCAGGGAATGGATACTACAATCAGCTATAAATTTTACCAGCCAGAGATTACGTACATCTGAAACCAGACCATGACAATTTCGATGTTATTTTTGTTGAAGCATTTTTTTCAAACAGATAAAAACATTTTCATGAAATTTGCATGCATAATTTCATGTATATAATTATAAAAATAACACAAACACAATTTCTGATGCTTATGTATTTCATGGAGATATAAAGTTTCAAATTTTATTCATTTTCATAAACAAAATATTTTTGAAATGAACTTTTGGTCGACAGCTTCTGTGATGGACATTTGTGCACTGCACACGTTGAGACTCAGCTGTGGAGCTACTGGTACTGAGGCCAGAAATGAGGCTCGGTACTGAAGGAGTTCTTTCCACACCTTCATATTTATAACTATGGATAAAATATTTCCTGCTATAGAAGCATAGGGGGAAATGGAACTAAAACAATCTAAAAGATGTCTAAATCTAAACCATTAGCTAGACTGTTATTCAGTGAGGCTTTCTTTGTTATTTGCATTAATGGCAGGCAGCCCAATTTGACAGTTATCTTCAATTTTGTTATATGTCAAAGGGTGTATGTAGGTAGGCCCATATGGGACCTACACAAGTTTGGGGTGTATTATTTTAAGACAGAATTTGAGAGATGAACAATATGGGGATGAGCAGGTATGATAATAAAAATCATCTGACAGATAGCTCCCTTTGCAAATGGGATCAATTTAGTCTTGTCTTCTAATTTGAGGTATTGTGTAGGAAATGGTGAGACTTTGTTCAGGGTTAGGGGGATGATTCCAATGTCCCATGAGAAATAGATTTCGCTGGGATGAGCTGGATGTCCACTGGTTTCCATGGAAACTTTGGGTGAGGGGACTAATGTCAGAGGAGCAGAGATAAATCAATGTCCTCTAGATTGGTCTCATTTTGATGTAAATTACTGATGGAGAAGCGCAGCGTGAAGATGAGCCTGCTAGCAGACCCCGGCCAGACGATTCTCTCCATGTTATATGACAAGACAGGACAGAGCTGGCAAATTAGGCAGGATTACACCGATAAATCAATGACAGCCGCACCACTCAATATGTCTGGATTTTACCTGAGACATTTCAATAAACTCCTGCATTTCAGTGTTGATCATGTTACATTTTATTGGACATCTTGATTTATATTTTAAGCTGCATGTAGTAGTAGTGATGTTCTGAGTGTGTTTGCATCATTCACCAATTGCCCAATAAATATAAAAATGTGTATTATCTTGATAGTTAAAAATCTGGAGGAACTTTTTCCAGGAAAGTCATCAGGGATTGAAAAATTTTATGACAGAAAACACAATATTACTCAATATTGAGTTTTTCTTAGGGGTCAAATTGAGTTATTTAAGAATTTTGCCACAAAATTGAGAGTACATGTAATAATGAATGATCAAATATTTTAACAGCCATCACACTGGTAATGTTGTTTGCCTATTTTGACATTTAATACTCCATAAAAAGTGGCATGTTCACCAAAATTGAAGGTCCCGAAAATGTCTAGGTTAATCAATGACGAATCAGTAAACAACTAATACATCATTGACATAACATCATAGACAACTCCTAATCGGTGTCCGGTAAACAGTTCACGATACTGTATATTTTCGTGTATAACAATTTAATTTTAATGTATTCTATGGTAATTTATAGGACTGTTAGATTACGGAATACCTTTTAATATAGTTTATGATTATTTAATTCAAGATCAACCAGCTACTTGGTGGGGGGGGGGCTTGTGGGTGGGGGGTGAAGTGACTTGTGGGTGAGTGAAGTGACTTGTACTAATCCCTGGTATAAATATTGAAGGGATATTGCCCAGAAGTGTACATGTACTCCATTTGCATGATTCGGGCAAGTTATATTTACAATATGCATGTGAATGCCTTTATCAGGGCAATCAGATGATTTTCTCCAGAAATAATTTAAAAGTTGGCCATATGCATGGAGTTCCAAGTCCTGTCATGAAGTGTATGTTGAGTTTGTATGGTCTATGAACATAAGCATGTAACTAAGGCTGGGACAATCTAGGCCAAACTAGTCAGGATGTGGAGGGGCTATTTTAGGAGAGGGTAATACTTGGATCAGTTTGGGGGACCACTACTGGTACTCTCTGGAAATTGGATCTCCATAATTAAGAGCAGGAACAGAGTTTTGGGTCATGTGCATGATAATCAAGCAACATATCTTAACAGAACACTGCAATGAATTATTTGTAAACCTGAATGCATTACATGGTACTTCTTTCAAATGATAGTAAATTGCAATCCAGTGAGTTGGAGTTTCCTTAGCATCTGCAAGATATCTTCACTGAACACCTCATTGGATTATTTCTTGAACTCCAATGCAGTATATCACTCTTACCTGCTGACAATATTAAAATCAATCAAGTGTTGGTGAAATTCCTTTACTGAGCACATCGTTGGATTATTTCTCCAATACATTATCATATATGGTAATCCTTTCAAATCTACCCACTGCGGTGGCCTAATGGTTACAGCATCAACCTTGTAAAAGGTAGGTACTGGGTTCAATCCCAGGCCGGGTCATACAAAAGACTTGAAAAATAGAACTTGTTGCTTCCTCGCTTACGCTCAACATTAAGAAGATAGAACAAGTACTGGTTTGCTCGGTGTCAGTATAATGTGACTGGATGGAGTGTCATGTCTGCCTACGGGTCAAGGGAACCTTTTATATTTCCCATTTATGACTATATTAGCATAAATCTGAATAGCTAATTAAATCTCATGAATATAACAGATTTCTGAATGCATTGAAGTTTGGGACACAGAAAAATAAGGAAAAAAATTCATAGTTCTTGCCATTTTTTTTTTATATCTCTCAGAAGTTGGGTACTGGCCCCCATTTTGACAGCTTGTCCCGGTGGGATTTTCAAATAACGGGTCATTTCCAAAGCTGTGTGGAAAATCAATGATTTAGAGCTGATAAATTATGAAAGCATTTTTGAATGGTGCAAATTCCATCAGTTCACTTCAGTCAATATCAACCAATTAAGGAACATCTTCACATTTAGTCCGCATAGCTACTGACCACCCACTCTGCGATCTGATTGGCTGAAACAGAGAAAATGGTTGCCTATGGCATCATACTTTAGTGGGACAGCACCATAAAATGACAGCATTAGATCTGCTATGTCTGGCTGTAAGTATTGTTATCTTGATCCATATTGATGAGCAGGGTTGGTCGGGCCATGTTAGGCACCTGTGTAAGAGTGCCTGAAATGTCGTGGTTTGAAATGTCCTACCCCCTACTTGCTACCGAAATGTCGCCAGTCAAAATGTTCTGACACCTACACAGCTACCTTTGTTGCTGTGATCACAGCGATTTCTAAACCTTACCTTTGGTCGACTGTTAACAGATTCTCACCAAGCATGTGTTATTCTATATTTCATAGGAGAGTGATAACCTCTGGTGGGATGCCTTCGCCACAGAATTTTTTGAGGACGATGCCACATTAACGTTAACGTTTTGCTTAGAAGATGGGCTGAAAAGATACAGTAAGTTGTTGACCACTCCACACATTTATTAGCCCACCAACACCAGATGGGGGCTGTTCAAATCACTTTTCATCCGTGGTCCGTGGTCCGTGGTCCATCCGTCCGTCAGTCCGTCCGTAAACAATTCTTGTTACCGCGATTTCTCAGGAACTACTTCATGGCTCTTCCTCAAATTTGGTACACAGGTTCCCCTTGGGGTCTAGTTGTGCAAGATACCTTTTTCGGTCTCATTCGAAAATCCAATATAGCCACCAGGTGACCATTTTGGATTTCCCCATGAAATTTATCGTGATTTCTCAGGAACTACTGCATGGATCTTTCTCAAATTTGGTAGACAGGTTCCCCTTGTGGTCTAGTTGTGCAAGATACCTTTTCTGGCCCGATTTGAAAACCCAATATGGCCACCAGGCAGCCATCTTGGATTTCCCGATGAAACTTTATCGTGAATTCTCAGGAAGTACTGCATGGATCTTTCTCAAGTTTGGTACACAGGTTCCCCTTGGGGCTTAGTTGTGCAAGATACCTCTTCTGGTCCGATTCGAAAATCCAATATGTCCTCCAGGCAGCCATCTTGGATTTCCCCATGAAACATTGTTATCGTCATTTCTCAGGAAGTACTACATGGATCTTTCTCAAATTTGGTACACAGGTTTCCCTTGGGGTCTAGTTGTGCAAGACACCTTTTTTGGTCCGATTTGAAAATCCAATATGGCCACCAGGCGGCCATCTTAGTTTTCCCCATGAAACTTTGTTATCACGATTTCTCAGGAACTACTGCGTGGATCTTTCTCAAATTTGGTACACAGGTTCCCCTTGGGGTCTAGTTGTGCAAGATACCTTTTCTGGTTCGATTCGAAAATCCAATATGGCCACCAGGCAGCCATCTTGGATTTCCCCATGAAATCTTGTTATCGCGATTTCTCAGGAACTACTGCATGGATCTTTCTCAAATTTGGTACACAGGTTCCCCTTGGGGTCTAGTTGTGCAAGATACCTTTTCTGGTCCGATTCGAAAATCCAATATGGCCACCAGGCAGCCATCTTGGATTTCCCGATGAAACTTTGTTATCGTGAATTCTCAGGAAGTACTGCATGGATCTTTCTCAAATTTGGTACACAGGTTCCCCTTGGGGTCTAGTTGCGCAAGATACCTTTTCTGGTCCGATTCAAAAATCCAATATGGCCACCAGGCAGCCATCTTGGATTTCCCCATGAAACATAGTTATCGTCATTTCTCAGGAAGTACTACATGGATCTTCCCCAAATTTGGTACACCGGTTTCCCTTGGGGTCTAGTTGTGCAAGACACCTTTTTCGGTCCGATTTGAAAATCCAATATGGCCACCAGGCAGCCATCTTGGATTTCCCCATGAAACTTTGTTATCGTGAATTAATTCTCGGGAAGTACTGCATGGATCTTTCTCAAATTTGGTACACAGGTTCCCCTTGGGGTCTAGTTGTGCAAGATACCTTTTCTGGTCCGATTCGAAAATCCAATATGGCCACCAGGCAGCCATCTTGGATTTCCCCATGAAACATAGTTATCGTCATTTCTCAGGAAGTACTACATGGATCTTCCTCAAATTTGGTACACAGGTTCCCCTTGGGGTCTAGTTGTGCAAGATACCTTTTCTGGTCCGATTCGAAAATCCAATATGGCCACCAGGCAGCCATCTTGGATTTCCCATGAAACCTTGTTATCGCGATTTCTCAGGAACTACTGCATGGATCTTTCTCAAATTTGGTGCACAGGTTCCCCTTGGGGTCTAGTTGTGCAAGATACCTTTTCTGGTCCGATTCGAAAATCCAATATGGCCACCAGGCAGCCATCTTGGATTTCCCCATGAAACATAGTTATCGTCATTTCTCAGGAAGTACTACATGGATCTTCCTCAAATTTGGTACACAGGTTTCCCTTGGGGTCTAATTGTGCAAGACACCTTTTTTGGTCCGATTTGAAAATCCGATATGGCCACCAGGCAGCCATCTTGGATTTCCCCATGAAACTTTGTTATCGTGAATTCTCAGGAACTACTGCATGGATCTTTCTCAAATTTGGTACACAGTTTTCCCTTGGGGTCTAGTTGTGCAAGATACCTTTTTCGGTCCGATTTGAAAATCCAATATGGCCACCAGGCAGCCATTTTAGTTTTCCCCATGAAACTTTGTCATGATTTCTCAGGAAGTACTGCATGGATCTCTCTATGAAAAGACTTCATAGAATCAAAAGTACTGGTACTGGAGTCAAGGTCAAAGTCGGAGATAATGTTTTAGAAGAGGTAGAATCTGCAAAATACCTCGGAATTATTGTCGATAACAGTTTAACCTACAATGACCACTTAACAAAACTTTGTAATATTATTTCTAGCAGGATTGGTGTATTCAGGAGGGTTAGACGTTTTGTTTCTCAAGAGACTGCTAGACATATATATAATGCTATTATCCAGCCGCACTTCGATTATTGTTGTCTAGTATGGGGTAATTCTTCCAAATCACATCTTAATAGATTACAGAAACTGCAAACGAGAGCGGCGAGAACAATTTTAAATATTAAGTTTGATCGCAATATGCATGTTACAGATATTCTTAAAACGGTAAATTTTATGAGTGTATGTGATAGGATAAAATTTCAAAGATTATGTTTTATGTACAAGGCTCTTAACAGGCTTTTGCCGGAATACAGCTGTGATAAATTTCAAAGAAACGCCGATGTGCATAGGTATCCCACACGGCAGCGTAACGACTTACATATCGTGGGAGGCTTATCCACTTTTTATAACAGAACTTTTATATTTCAAGGTGCCAAATGTTGGAATGACCTGCCATTTGTTCTTAAAAATGCTGAAAATATTCAAAGTTTTAAATTTCATTTCAGGCGGCAAATTTTAACTACTGTATAGTTTTAGTGATTTATTCTACCGGTTCTTGTTGTTTTATTATTTTATAATACTTTAGTTTACTGTTATCTTACTTGTGTCTTGTCCAATGTACATATGTATTACTTGTCCATCTATGTTATATGTCAGGACCTCCTGGAAGAGCAGGCTTGGCCTGAAGAAGTATTCGGTCTGATTCGAAAATCCAATATGGCCACCAGGCGGCCATTTTGAATTTCCCCATGAAATTTTGTTATCTTGGATTCTCAGGAACTGATGCATGGATCTTTGTCAAATTTGGTACACAGGTTTCTCTTGTGGTCTAGTTGTGCAAGGTAGCTTTTCTGGTCCGATTCCGAAATCAAATATGGCAACCAGGTGGCCATCTTGGATTTCCCCATGAGACTTTGTTATTGCGATTTCTCAGGAACTATTGCATGGATCTTTTTCAAATTTGGTACACAGGTTCCCCCTGGTGTCTAGTTGTGCAAGATACCTTTTCTGTTCTGATTCGAAAATCCAATATGGCCTCCAGGCGGCCATATTGGATTGCCCCATGAAACTTTGTTATCGTGATTCCTCAGGAAGTACCTCATGGATCTTTCTCAAATTTGGTACACAGGTTCCCCTTGGGGTCTAGTTGTGCAAGATACCTTTTTCGGTCCGATTCGGAAATCCAATATAGCCACCAGGTGGCCATTTTGGATTTCCCCATGAAATTTTATCGTGATTTCTCAGGAAGTGCTGCATAGATCTTTCTCAAATTTGGTACACAGGTTCCCCTTGTGGTCCAGTTGTGCAAGATACCTTTTTGGTTCGATTCAAAAATCCAAGTTACGCTTCAAATTAATACTGTATTCCCGAGTTGTGACGTTGCATCACAAGAGTCGGCTTATCAAACGATGGGGCATATTCTATATATTGACTATAGAGAGTATCCATACTTTCACCTTCTGTTCAAATGATTCCGAATTAAAATGTATTTCTTCAAATTTTAGATCAGTTTACTTTAGTCCATGCCGTTGCAAGTGAACTGCCCCACCGTTTTGCCTGCCGAAACAACGTCACAACTTGACAACTGTAGACTACTGCGTGTTTTGATCCAAGGGAGATAATCAGGGCTCATGCTAAAGTGTCAAAGAGATTAGTCTTCGCTTCCAGTACCCAATGATGACACGTGCAAAAAAAAACGAAGACGAAGGATCCTCCGGATATTTAATTCAGACTAACTTTGCTCATTAACCACATCCTCCGGAGGAGGAGGGGGTTATTGGAATCGTCCTTGGCCATGGGAGCGGCCATTGAGCTGTAGAAAACTTTGTACATCCAAGAGCGGAAAAACTAGGAAGACTTAGGCACTGAAACGTTGGTCACAATTGTAATGTTGTGAGTCTGTATAGTTTTTGGGCGATGGCAGATGAGAATTAATACGTTTTTTTTGCGAAGAGATGCTCGAAATTGGAAGGGTAATTTTTACATGGAACGTGGATGTTGTTCTTGTACGTTAAGAGATTGACAAACTCACCCGGATGTTCCTGTTGTATAGATATACCCCGGGTATTTGTGAAGCGATCAGTCTCTGCACAGAGGTGACGATGGTAATCAAAGTGTTAGCTATACTCGGATCTCTTGAGCAGGAGAGTGCCTGGTTTTGCGACAACCGTAAAGTGTGATGTTCTTCCAGCATGGCGAAGCTCGAATAAATACAGGCGAATAAAGCACACTTCCAGATCAGGGAATGGAAAACTTACCGACGTTTATGCTTAAGTTGACCTGATAACTATTACTAGGGCAATTTTAAACATATTCTCCGTCAACTTCGGAAGAAAGATACAGAGTTGTTGGCTTAAAATGGCACAAGCCGAAGTGCGTCGGCGGACACGGGCAAGTGAACTGATATTTTTCCTTGAACGAAGTCGGCAACTGACAGTCAAAATCTATATCATTTCTCTGCTAGAAAATCTCAGTTTGCCGATTTTGTTTTATTATGAATACATTGAAATAATGCGTTGAAGTAAACCCCGAAGATTCAAGCAAACTTATTTATGAAATTGTGAAGTCAAATTTTTCGTTCTTCGAAAAATTGCGTGTTCAAAGGTCTCTTCTCGTTTCTTGTCTCAAACAGCTCAAATCAGAGGGATTAAACGTTGTGCTAAAAACCATTGATAATCAATGTTCAGTTATGTTGATTCCTCAATCAGTAAGTTTGATATTTGATTCAAAAGCCTACCTATTTTGCCAGAATTCGTGGAATTTGAATATTTTTCGCTAATTTGAGCAACATTGCACATGTGACAGGGGCACTGGACATCACAATAAAATTTATTTCCCAAACAAAACAAATTTTTGGCCCTACCTACTCAAATTTTTCCTAGCCTGTTTCCGGAAACAGACATATTTTGATTTTTGTTACAGTTATCACTAGGTGATCAAGAAATTTATCGAAAATATTCAGAGAAATGCTGGTTAAATGCCATGCGGTTGCACAGGAAATGTAGCTTGATTATCAATTTTTCTGTGCTGTCTTGACAATCGCTCTGACACCCCCTATGTTCCTTCATTCCGTCCTTGATCCATTCACAACATTTTTGCAAGCAAATTACTGAAGCCATGAATATTTCAAATTTGCGCTTTTCCCCCATAAACAAATTATACCTCAGAAAATGATCAGCCTTGCCAGCTTAAAAAAATCGTCAAAATACGAACAGCTACTGTAATTAAATTGCATTTTCCCCCAATATTCCTTAGCTTTCTGTGGTGTGCGAGTCGAAAGAATAAATGCGAGATGAGTACATACTTATCGACCCTATACCAAAGTGGAATAATCAAAACATGTTGGTTTCTGAGGATAGTTTCAATTTCCTGACCATGTGTTTCTGCGGACAATGCCCCTCCATGATTTTCTCCCGTCCGAAAAGACATTGAGAAACAGAAAATATTTTTTTTTATATAATGCTTCACATCCGATTTTACAAGTTGTCACTGATCTGTATTCTACCGTGTTCTATTTGACGGGGAATTCTATGCAAATCTATTATGTCATATGCGCCGTGCCATTCCTCTCCAAATTCGCGGGTTATGATCACTTAATGGAACAGCCTATTAGAGCTGTTACTTTTGCGATGACAAACCCAAGACCACTTCGACCAAGATGGCAGGAACGACCAGGAGAGTGACTCAAACGAACTCTGGGTAGATGGGTATCAACTATTGATACAGTATCTATAAATCAAGCAATCAGCATTGTTGCTGACACTTCAAGGGTGACTGACATACAAACCAGACCATTTAGTCTGCCACTCCGAGAGCATGTCCAATGATGACAAGGTATTATTTCGGCATATAAGTATGAGGAACAAAGCCCAGATCTATTACATACCAATTACAAAATCGGATGGGGTTTTCGAAGTCCACGAGTTCTAGTTTCACTTGTACTATAACAACCGACATCAAGTACAAGTTCTAGAAATCTTGAAACTCCTGAACCTTAGATAGATAATATCTTGGTGTTTTCCAGTGTCCCTTTTTCGATCTTTTTCGCTCAAATTCGAAATTCTGCAAGCAAAATTACAAATCAATCGTTT
>JAVTVY010020273.1:0-76177 GCA_036873755.1 Hanleya hanleyi
CAGGATATCGCTCCGCGATAATGGAGACACGGAAGCCATCTTATGACTGGCGAAGTGTACGCAAAAGATTGGAAAGCTAAAAAGTGAAATACCACAGCGTGGCTGAGATACATCATTCTCTAGATGACGACTTTACAACGAAACTCTGATGGGTTAAGGGTACTGATCAGCTATATGGATATTGATATTTTTGAAAGATCCTAATGTCTTGTCGGCATCATTGAAAACTGTTGACCGCTTCTCTCTTGAAGGAACGTAGATGGTGTTTATGTATACCATGACTTTTTTAATGTGGTGCTAATGCTGTTACATGAATTAGGTCAAAAATATTGAATGACGGACTAGACCCGTGTATTTATCAAAATGCGAAAATTAAAATTTGAGACATGAACTTCAAGAACCATAGATATAATTATTGGTGTCTATCTCCTACAAGGTAACATAGTACGCGTTTCCCTAAATCATGAAGTTCAGTAGAGCCAGTCGCCTCATTTATTCAAATCATCTGTTCCCATCACTCTGGGGTCCAGCCCTGTATGGAAATGTCAAGCAGCCTCTGTGGACCGGAATGTTTATCAACAAGGTCATGAATATGTTATGAAGACAAGAGAAAACTGAGTGGCATAGATCACGATCATTTTGTGATCACTAGACATGCAGGATTCTTTTCGATCGACCAGAACTTTTCTTAGATGGAGCTGAGATCAAGGTGGCTAAAGAAGTTAAATTGTTGGAGATCTTGTTTGACCACCGACTAACATTTTTATTCCATATAAAGTGACCTGCACAAAAGCTCTTGATTTGTAGAATGTGGTTGCCAGCTATAAGTGGGGAGAAGATGAGAAAACACTTCATCTATATCGATCACTTGTTTCTTCTAAGCTCGATAATGGCTCTTTTGTTTACAACGGTGCTTGGAATTACAAGTGTCTAGTCCGTCGTTCATAATTCAGCCGTCATCCATTAAAGAATATCCGCCTCCATAATCCAAAGACCTATTTCATATTCCATATAACAGTGTTAGCACCAAATTCAAACAGACAATCATAGTATACATATAAATAGAGAAGCGGTCAACAGTTTTCAATGATGCCGACAAGACATCATGATGTTCCAAAAATATAAAATCCGTATCGCTGATCAGTATTCTAAATCCATAATAATCGTTGTAAAGTCGTCATCTAGAGAATGATGTATCTCAGTCACGCTTTAATTGAGTCTGTTCATATGAACACCATGAGGATCTTGAAGTACATTGGTTCATACGGCCCCTAGCCCCGAGTTAAGAGGAATTAGACACAAGTTGCGAAGCGTAACGCCATGGATCTTGCACGCTACGCTCGTATTTTGCTATCAGCATGCGATATGTATCGCCAAATTTGAGAAACTTTGAGTGGAGGCGCTTGTTGGAATAGCCCTGTAACAATGTTTTGTGACATTGATTAAAATCGTCACATTTGACACATGATCTAGCAAATGCTACTAGGCGAGATATGTATACGCCTATGCAGGTCCCACTGGAATATTACTGTCCAGAAAGGGATATTTTACCATGTCGAAATTGTAATCATCACCAAGTCCATCTTGGCCCAGTTGGATCTGCTTCTGTGCTCCGGATATACGCCAAGAGCTGACAAATATATATGGAACAGGCCAATTCATTATGAATTCCTGATTTACGAAATATAGTCGACGTCTTACGATGTGAATCATCAGCAAACATAAACATTTCCAGCATATACAGAGAGCCACTTAATTTAATTATCAATGTGGAAAGAATTTGAATGGAATGTACAACGATTTTTATCGACTGTTTTTTGTCATGCCAATAGAGTACCCCTATTATATATACCCAGATGTTCGCCTTCGTACCTTACCATTACGCTTATCTTGCAGACGCATGTACCGAGAACAAAAATGTATCACTTATCTCTGTAATATGTCACATGATTATTCACACTTGCGTCGGTGACCGGTTTTGAGCTATTGTATTTCATACTTAGCCAGGCTTGAAAGCAAACGCGACAAGAGTCTAATTTGCAATATGGACTACGTAATTTAAAGGAAATCTATGAGTCTTACCTTTTAACAGGAGTTGCTGATTTTCAGCGACCTTGACCTTTGACATGTTAATATGAACTTTGTTAAACGACACAACGCTTCCCACTAATGCATCCACTGACGAAAATGTGATTTCCAATGGGTTCCTGAGTGAGTTCCTGCATTTTTGTTATCCCCAGTGACCGATCATGTCAATTCAAGTCCACATGAACAGCTACAATCAAAGCGTGGCTGGGATACAAATTATTACAGGGATCACTTTTGGCTCTTATGATGTTTTAGAAATATGCAGTCAGTACATTTTTCTGTGGAGTCGTACTTCTTGTCAGTAGGCCGGCATCATTATCCGCCACCCTTTTAATGTTGCGTTTAATTGTTGCCTGTAAATGGTGAAATCCTGCTGGTGGACGTTTCGTCCCCGAGGTTTGCCCTGTAAAAATCATTGTGATTGTAGTTTTTTGAATTGTAAACATGGTGGAGAATGAAGAGCTTGGTCGGCGTCGGACCTCACAGGTATTTGTTCTGAATACGAACTTGCATTGAATAAATACTTATTTGGACACATGGGAATTATCTAGCAGATAATCGTTCGTGATATGACGTCACTGGAGATATATGTATTGAAGGCGGACTTTCTAATCGAAGTGTAAGAAACCAGTATTTCCTCAAAAGCATCTCCCCTGACATTGCCATTGAATTAATTTCAAGCACGTTAGATATCGGAGTGTAGAGGTTTTCCGAAATCGGATTGTGTGGATCTGTGTGAGCGTACCACGCGAACTTCTCTGGGCCTACACCACATTTGTCAGTTTATCCTGGATCACTAAATTCCTACACATCTCTAAGATCCCAGACAGAACCAGTAAGAATAAAGCCTATGTTTATTAAAGCCGATTTGTCTGTACCAGTTTTAAGTACATAGCTGAATGTTATAAACTGTTGGCGGGTTTCCCTGTTGCTCATTTGGTCATAAAAATGGATGGTATGTTGACGAAACGTCAAGATATTAACACATATAATGGTTCCTTCTATAATAACATGGAAAATTAAAGACAAAACTGAAATAAAAATGCCATTGATCATGTCTGCAATCAACCGTCGCGGATTTATTCCCCACGATGGGTGCAAATCATTGTGTTTGTGATTCTGGAATGACTGAGTACATGTATGTGTACTCATATTCTGAATAACAAAGATGAATCGACAATGAGGGTTTTCTTCAATAAGAATAATATAGGGTTATCAGGGAAATCATACTGTTAGCGTAATAACGTGTGTATAGTTATATCATTGATTTATCCTGCTATATCTAATCGTGTGGAAAAAACTTGTAAATATCAAACGTGTAGGTAGATGATCACTGGTTAATAAGAACGATGTTGAAGATCTCCACAGATACTTGCAATTGGCCGGAGTATTCTGCCCGTGTACTTATTTGTTGGGATATCTGCCAAGAACCAAAATAAGTCATTCTCCACCTCTTTCTTGTGAAGCTCTCGGTGGGTGCCCTACCCTTCTCCCCCACCTTACACACGAACACAAATTACAAACAAGATACCTTAATATTTTCTCCAAGATATTGAAGTTTTTTTGTTGTTGACTGTAAATGTATCGGGGAATGTGTTGATGTCTCCGTATAAGACAGATTGCTATGTTGATGGATGATCCGAACCGTGATGAGTGACGTAGGTTGCGGTGATTCTATATGCAGATGACATCACCGGAAATCAAGTAATTGGACAACAGCTGTGTCATGTTGGATCATTCTCCAGGGGGAAATCAATGAGATAGTCAGTGTATGAACGCAATCCTGTCTTCCTGTGATCCCATCTAGACGATACAGTTACTGTAGAATTTGCCGATGAAGTATTAGCAGATGGCTGACCTGGTTAACTATAACCAAAGTGCAGAACTAAACTATATATTCTAAACAAATACACAGATATGTCCTCCGACAGAATGTTTGGTGCATTGGTATAGAATTGTCAAATTTGGACAGATAAGAATTTTTGGCGAAATGGATAGATCAACGTAATATTTGTTTAAGTACACATGGATTTCAAGATGGTTGCATATTTGGTTAAGCCCTGATCCACACTCTATAGGCATCTGAACTTTAGCAATGTCCCACCAGGTATGCACTATCATTAACCTAAACAAAATCCAAGAGGATTAAGGATCGTATACTGGTTCCTAAAAACATAATTAGATAAAAAAAATCCACATCATTTGAGTCTTGCGTGTAACAGCTTTATTGCCACTTACAGGCATACCACGACGTTTGACACCAACGAGTGAAATCTTCCTTAACGATTAACAATCAACAACTGCAGCAGCCTACTTCCAGACACTCATTATTTTAGAAAAAAATGACCATTAATTGCCGGTTAATTCAGATAAAATTTACATGCGTTGGAATACTAAAATAGTTCCAGTGTAGGTATGCTGATCCAGCTTAAATATTAATAATTATATTTGACAACATTTCATCTATATAGCGCAAAGTATAGGAAATGCCTTGAGCATTAATAGTTACTCTATTAGATATTCACGGAATGTGTTTAAGATTAGAAAATTTGCCTGATTCACCAATCATTTTAGCCAGTCAGTGAATTGATACCAGCAAAATCCGCCACAAAGCAACCCAAATGTTTTCATTAACTAAAACGAGAGCAGCTTTTTAATTATAATAGAGCATTTGCTTTCAATGAATAATTTATCTTATCGTGAAAAATGAATACATTGTATATGTCTCCAAGAACTAACAAGCTTTGCTCACCTCGTTTATTCCTTCTTGCTACGCACACATCTCAGTACAGCCTATGCAAGTATTTACATTTCAAGAAATGGGTATTGTCACAGAAAGAGTTGTTTACATTCAAAATTGCTGATATTATTATAGGCGACAATGTGATCACCTGGCTGTGTCAGTACCCCCACAGCCAGTATGAAATCAGATGCACCGTGGCATTAGATGAGGTAAAAGTATAAACCGATAAAACTTTCGCATGCTATGTCGCCATGGAATGTTTATTTGATTGCTAGAATTTTGTGGAATTATCATTATATATCATAACAATGTCTTTGTGAATTTCGGCAATAGGATACACCAACGACGTGTAGGTATTTCAATGGGTACAAATTATGCACCAGTTTCGCCAGACCTATATCTCCTCTCGTATGAATACACCTATGTGCAGAAACTGTAAAAAAAAATACATTCCAAAATCCGTTCCGTCTCATTCAGCCAACGCTATAGCGTCGCTGTGAAGGGCATATTCTCCCTCCACTGAACTTGAAGGAAACAATGAACAGCGTGTTGAATATTTGGCACTATCGTCTAAATATTGGGGTCATGACATGTGAGTTGGTTGCGATTGTGACCGGGGACCCCTTTTCGAGCGCTAATTTTACCATAAAACCACGATACAACCGGCAAACCTATTTTTCTGAGCAGTGAGTGTGAGTGAGTTAATATGGCTTAACATCGCTTTCAAAAAAAATTTCAGCTACATCACGACGAAGAAGGGAAGGGAGGGGAGGAGCGGGGGCACCAGATCTGCTCTGTTACAGAGCTGATCTAATGCTGCCATTTCCCATAACTCCACCTGCTCTGATATATATATTTTTTTTTCATTAATTGTGTGAACAAAAATTGTGTGAAATCCCGTACAAAAATATCTAATATCAAGAAAAGTTTTACGAAAAACTAAACAACAAAACAAATAAAACATGCAGGTCTACATACCCACAAAAGTTCGTTACAAGAAACGAAAATATTATTCTGAAAGGCCTAATGGTCAATGAGTATGTGGCCACAGTGACACCGGAGCATACATTTGACCAACATAGATTTGCAGCCCATCTGACAATGACAAAATCACATGCCGCCCTCTTACATGTCTTATACAGGTTCTTCTCAGACGATGTACTTATTAAATATACTAATTATCAGTTTAGCTATCAGACTGGCTACATTTAATACTCAATCGTCATCTAACACATCTGGTCTCACTAGTCACCTGTCTCGATATGCACCATTGTTGACGTTCAGTTCCATGCCTGACAGTCCTAATTTCCGGATCATAGACCTAGTAGACCATCACAACTCCCTTGCTGTTTCTATGTACCGTCTTTGTGGGGGTGTTTACACAATTTTCTTCAGCCAGTGTAATTTTGCCTTCTTACCCGTGAATGTAGCTGAACTTTGTTGACCGATTGATACTCGCACAAACTTCATGGACCTTACACATGCAAAAGGACAGCCCTTCGTTTACACTATTATCAATATTTTGCAGTTTAATTCCTATTCTCAGGTGAGTTCTCGTGTATCGAACATTATATAATTTACACATCAATATGGAATATTTATAATTGGAATATCTCCTCAAGTGTAATCCATTTCTTCTTACAGTATAGTCAGGTCTTGTAACTTGTGTCTAATTCCGCTTAACCCGGGGCTAGGGGCCGTATGAACCCATGTACTTCAAGATCCTCATGGTACTCATATGAACAGTCACAATCAAAGCGTGACTGAGATACATCTTTTTTAGATGACGACTCTATAACGAATATTATGGATTAAGAATACTGATCAGCGATACGGATTTGATATTTTTGGAACATCATGATGTCTTGCCGGCATCATTGAAAACTGTTGACCGCTTCTCTCTTGCAGGAAACAAGCCTATGTTTATGTATACTATGATTGTCTTTTTGAATTTGGTGCTAATACTGTTATGTGGAAAATGGAATAGGTCTTTGGATTATGGACGCGGATATTCTCTAATGGACGACGGCTGGATTATGAATGACGGACTAGACGCTTGTAATTGTCAACATCTGCTTTACTGCCAGCCTTCCACGACTTAGAATTCACCTTATGTACATATATCAAGGTAAAAGAATCCAGGCTCAAGATTATGGCTGTTATTTAGTAATATATTGTTACAGTAGGAAATATTACAGTGCATATTGTGACACCGACTTAGAAGTGAAATATTACTGGTAATTCAAGATCATCATGGCATTCATACGAACAAGTACAATGAAAGCGTGACTGAGATACATCATTTTCTAGATGACAGCTGTACAGCGAAACCCTTATGAGTTAGGAATACTGACTGGCCGTAGGATTTGATATATTTAAAGCAATCTGATGTCTTGCCGGCATCATTGAAAACATTTTGACCGATTCTATCTTGCAGGAAAGTAGACTGTATTCACGTATATTATGGTTGTTGTTTTTTTTATGTGATGCTAATGCTGTTATATGAGTTAGGTCAGGAATATTGAATGACGGACTAGACACAAGTTTATTTATCAAAATGCGAAAAATAAAATTTGAGGGAAGCCATAGTTTATCGGTGTCCATATCCTCCTACAAGGTAACATAGTACACGTTTCCTCAAGTATAGTTCAGTAGAGCCCATGCTTGAAAGCAAACGCGATTATAGGCTAATTGGCACTATGGACTACGTAATTCAAACGAAATCTAGGAGTTCTAATGTTTTACAATGAGTTACTAGTGATCAGTGATCTTGACCTTTGACATTTTGATTTCAACTTTGTCAAACGACACATCGCTTCGCACTAATGCATCTACTGACGAAAATGTGATGAATGGGTTCCTGGTGTTTTGTTATCCCCAGTGACATTGACCTTTCGGCTTGTACATGTTTCTTGATTGCCAAAAGCTAGATGAATTTTCGAAGTTTGTTCACAATCCAAATCCTTGGAGAGGAGCAATAGCACAATGTTTTCAATACTTTCGTGTTAAGGGGGCCGTAACATTAACCTTTGACCTATTTCGGTACCTGACATATCGTCTCTTACCGATTTATTCAGTCAACCAAAAAATGGATTGCTATATTTTCTTATTTTTAGGTCGCATGTTTATTGTGTGAAATCCCATGCAAAATATTTAACATTAAGAAAAGTTAAACGAAAAAACAACAACAAAAAACAAATAAAACCAAACAAATATAACATACATATCTACATACCCACAAAAGGTCCTTACAAGAAACGCAAATATTATTCTGAAAGGCCCTATAGCCAATGAGTATGTGATCACAGTGACACCGGAGCATACATTTGACTAATCACATGTGGCATAATCATATGCTGTCCTCTTACACGTCTTATATCGATTCATCTCAGACGATGTAGTTATTCGAAATACAAATTGGCAGTTTAGCAATCAGAATGGCTTCGTTCAAGACCCCACCTTCATCTAACACACCTGGCATCACTAATTGCCTGTGTTGATATGCACCACTGTTGGCATTTAGTTCCATGCCTTTCAATCTTAGTTTCATGATCATAGGGCTAGACCTCGCAACTCTCCCCGTGTCGCTATTTACCTTCTTTGTAAGGGTGTTTACACAATTTTCATCAGTCGGTACCCGTGAATGTAACTGAACTTTGTTGACTGATTGATACTCACACAGACTTCATGGACCTTACAAATGTACAAGGATTTCCCGTACGTTTACACTATTATCAGTATTTTGCAGTGAAACTCCTATTCTTAGGTTCTCGTGTATCGAACATTACATAAGTTACACATCAATTTCGGAATATTTATAATACGGAATATTTATAATTAGAATATCTCCTCAAGTGTAATCTATTTTTCTTACAATATAGTCAACATGTGCCTTTTTGTGGCCGGACTTACACGACTTAGAATTCACCTTATATACATATATCAATGTCAAAAAATTATCCCAGCTCAAGATTGTGGCTGTTATCCGGTAATCTATTGTCGGTAAAACCTACAGTCCAAACTGGAACCGTCATCAGCGCCTATCACCAATCACATCACTATTTTATGAAGATGAGAGCACATTGGAAAGCAACGAATTTCGAGAAATCAATACCACGTGACTTTGTCAGCCAATCAGCTAAAGTCCACCGATGTAACCCCAACGTTACCCGCCATTTTCGAGTCATGTGATGTCCTACTTGTTCAAAATTACACATCTACCACACCTCTTGGATGATACGGAAGTTATTCATACCTATATGTTTTGTAAGCCCAGGCAGTATGTGTTTCCGAAGTGGTATGAAAACCTGTAATTTATCAGATTTCTCGAGTCTGTTCTCCGCCGGATGAAGGCCGAACAGAATACGGTAAAGTACAGGATATCGCTCCGCGATAATGGAGACACGGAAGCCATCTTATGACTGGCGAAGTGTACGCAAAAGATTGGAAAGCTAAAAAGTGAAATACCACAGCGTGGCTGAGATACATCATTCTCCAGATGACGACTTTACAACGAAACTCTGATGGGTTAAGGGTACTGATCAGCTATATGGATATTGATATTTTTGAAAGATCCTAATGTCTTGTCGGCATCATTGAAAACTGTTGACCGCTTCTCTCTTGAAGGAACGTAGATGGTGTTTATGTATACCATGACTTTTTTAATGTGGTGCTAATGCTGTTACATGAATTAGGTCAAAACTATTGAATGACGGACTAGACCCGTGTATTTATCAAAATGCGAAAATTAAAATTTGAGACATGAACTTCAAGAACCATAGATATAATTATTGGTGTCTATCTCCTACAAGGTAACATAGTACGCGTTTCCCTAAATCATGAAGTTCAGTAGAGCCAGTCGCCTCATTTATTCAAATCATCTGTTCCCATCACTCTGGGGTCCAGCCCTGTATGGAAATGTCAAGCAGCCTCTGTGGACCGGAATGTTTATCAACAAGGTCATGAATATGTTATGAAGACAAGAGAAAACTGAGTGGCATAGATCACGATCATTTTGTGATCACTAGACATGCAGGATTCTTTTCGATCGACCAGAACTTTTCTTAGATGGAGCTGAGATCAAGGTGGCTAAAGAAGTTAAATTGTTGGAGATCTTGTTTGACCATCGACTAACATTTTTATTCCATATAAAGTGACCTGCACAAAAGCTCTTGATTTGTAGAATGTGGTTGCCAGCTATAAGTGGGGAGAAGATGAGAAAACACTTCATCTATATCGATCACTTGTTTCTTCTAAGCTCGATAATGGCTCTTTTGTTTACAACGGTGCTTGGAATTACAAGTGTCTAGTCCGTCGTTCATAATTCAGCCGTCATCCATTAAAGAATATCCGCCTCCATAATCCAAAGACCTATTTCATATTCCATATAACAGTATTAGCACCAAATTCAAAAAGACAATCATAGTATACATATAAATAGGCTAGTTTCCTGCAATAGAGAAGCGGTCAACAGTTTTCAATGATGCCGACAAGACATCATGATGTTCCAAAAATATAAAATCCGTATCGCTGATCAGTATTCTAAATCCATAATAATCGTTGTAAAGTCGTCATCTAGAGAATGATGTATCTCAGTCACGCTTTGATTGAGTCTGTTCATATGAACACCATGAGGATCTTGAAGTACATTGGTTCATACGGCCCCTAGCCCCAGGTAAAGAGGAATTAGAAACAAGTTGCGAAGCGTAACGCCATGGATCTTGCACGCTACGCTCGCATTTTGCTATCAGCATGCGATATGTATCGCCAAATTTGAGAAACTTTGAGTGGAGGCGCTTGGTGGAATAGCCCTGTAACAATGTTTTGTGACATTGATTAAAATCGTCACATTTAACACATGATCTAGCAAATGCTACTAGGCGAGATATGTATACGCCTATGCAGGTCCCACTGGAATATTACTGTCCAGAAAGGGATATTTTACCATGTCGAAATTGTAATCATCACCAAGTCCATCTTGGCCCAGTTGGATCTGCTTCTGTGCTCCGGATATACGCCAAGAGCTGACAAATATATATGGGACAGGCCAATTCATTATGAATTCCTGATTTACGAAATATAGTCGACGTGTTACGATGTGAATCATCAGCAAACATAAACATTTCCAGCATATACAGAGAGCCACTTAATTTAATTATCAATGTGGAAAGAATTTGAATGGAATGTACAACGATTTTTATCGACTGTTTTTTGTCATGCCAATAGAGTACCCCTATTATATATACCCAGATGTTCGCCTTCGTACCTTACCATTACGCTTATCTTGCAGACGCATGTACCAAGAACAAAAATGTATCACTTATCTCTGTAATATGTCACATGATTATTCACACTTGCGTCGGTGACCGGTTTTGAGCTATTGTATTTCATACTTAGCCAGGCTTGAAAGCAAACGCGACAAGAGTCTAATTTGCAATATGGACTACGTAATTTAAAGGAAATCTATGAGTCTTACCTTTTAACAGGAGTTGCTGATTTTCAGCGACCTTGACCTTTGACATGTTAATATGAACTTTGTTAAACGACACAACGCTTCCCACTAATGCATCCACTGACGAAAATGTGATTTCCAATGGGTTCCTGAGTGAGTTCCTGCATTTTTGTTATCCCCAGTGACCGATCATGTCAATTCAAGTCCACATGAACAGCTACAATCAAAGCGTGGCTGGGATACAAATTATTACAGGGATCACTTTTGGCTCTTATGATGTTTTAGAAATATGCAGTCAGTACATTTTTCTGTGGAGTCGTACTTCTTGTCAGTAGGCCGGCATCATTATCCGCCACCCTTTTAATGTTGCGTTTAATTGTTGCCTGTAAATGGTGAAATCCTGCTGGTGGACGTTTCGTCCCCGAAGTTTGCCCTGTAAAAATCATTGTGATTGTAGTTTTTTGAATTGCAAACATGGTGGAGAATGAAGAGCTTGGTCGGCGTCGGACCTCACAGGTATTTGTTCTGAATACGAACTTGCATTGAATAAATACTTATTTGAACACATGGGAATTATCTAGCAGATAATCGTTCGTGATATGACGTCACTGGAGATATATGTATTGAAGGCGGACTTTCTAATCGAAGTGTAAGAAACCAGTATTTCCTCAAAAGCATCTCCCCTGACATTGCCATTGAATTAATTTCAAGCACGTTAGATATCGGAGTGTAGAGGTTTTCCGAAATCGGATTGTGTGGATCTGTGTGAGCGTACCACGCGAACTTCTCTGGGCCTACACCACATTTGTCAGTTTATCCTGGATCACTAAATTCCTACACATCTCTAAGATCCCAGACAGAACCAGTAAGAATAAAGCCTATGTTTATTAAAGCCGATTTGTCTGTACCAGTTTTAAGTACATAGCTGAATGTTATAAACTGTTGGCGGGTTTCCCTGTTGCTCATTTGGTCATAAAAATGGATGGTATGTTGACGAAACGTCAAGATATTAACACATATAATGGTTCCTTCTATAATAACATGGAAAATTAAAGACAAAACTGAAATAAAAATGCCATTGATCATGTCTGCAATCAACCGTCGCGGATTTATTCCCCACGATGGGTGCAAATCATTGTGTTTGTGATTCTGGAATGACTGAGTACATGTATGTGTACTCATATTCTGAATAACAAAGATGAATCGACAATGAGGGTTTTCTTCAATAAGAATAATATAGGGTTATCAGGGAAATCATACTGTTAGCGTAATAACGTGTGTATAGTTATATCATTGATTTATCCTGCTATATCTAATCGTGTGGAAAAAACTTGTAAATATCAAACGTGTAGGTAGATGATCACTGGTTAATAAGAACGATGTTGAAGATCTCCACAGATACTTGCAATTGGCCGGAGTATTCTGCCCGTGTACTTATTTGTTGGGATATCTGCCAAGAACCAAAATAAGTCATTCTCCACCTCTTTCTTGTGAAGCTCTCGGTGGGTGCCCTACCCTTCTCCCCCACCTTACACACGAACACAAATTACAAACAAGATACCTTAATATTTTCTCCAAGATATTGAAGTTTTTTTGTTGTTGACTGTAAATGTATCGGGGAATGTGTTGATGTCTCCGTATAAGACAGATTGCTATGTTGATGGATGATCCGAACCGTGATGAGTAACGTAGGTTGCGGTGATTCTATATGCAGATGACATCACCGGAAATCAAGTAATTGGACAACAGCTGTGTCATGTTGGATCATTCTCCAGGGGGAAATCAATGCGATAGTCAGTGTATGAACGCAATCCTGTCTTCCTGTGATCCCATCTAGACGATACAGTTACTGTAGAATTTGCCGATGAAGTATTAGCAGATGGCTGGGCTGGTTAACTATAACCAAAGTGCAGAACTAAACTATATATTCTAAACAAATACACAGATATGTCCTCCGACAGAATGTTTGGTGCATTGGTATAGAATTGTCAAATCTGGACAGATAATAATTTTTGGCGAAATGGATAGATCAACGTAATATTTGTTTTAAGTATACATGGATTTCAAGATGGTTGCCTATTTGGTTAAGCCTTGATCCACACTTTATAGGCATCTGAACTTTAGCAATGTCCCACCAGGTATGCACTATCATTAACCTAAACAAAATCCAAGAGGATTAAGGATTGTATACTGGTTCATAAAAACATAATTAGATAAAAAAAAATCCACATCATTTGAGTCTTGCGTGTAACAGCTTTATTTCCACTTACAGGCATACCACGGCGTTTGACACCAACGAGTGAAATCTTCCTCAACGAGTAACAATCAACAACTGCAGCAGCCTACTTCCAGACACTCACCATTTTAGAAAAAATGACCATTAATTGCCGGTTAATTCAGATAAAATTTACATGCGTTGGAATACTAAAATAGTTCCAATGTAGGTATGCTGATCCAGCTTAAATATTAGTAATTAGATTTGACAACAGTTCATCTATATAGCGCAAAGTATAGGAAATGCCTTGAGCATTAATGGTTACTCTATTAGATATTCACGGAATGTGTTTAAGATTAGAAAATTTGCCTGATTCACCAATCATTTTAGCCAGTCAGTGAATTGATACCAGCAAAATCCGCCACACAGCAACCCAAATGTTTTCATTGACTAAAACGAGAGTAGCTTTTTAATTATAATAGAGCATTTGCTTTCAATGAATAATTTATCTTATCGTGAAAAATGAATACATTTTATGTCTCCAAGAACTAACAAGCTTTGCTCACCTCGTTTATTCCTTCTTGCTACGCACACATCTCCGTACAGCCTATGCAAGTATTTACAATTCAAGAAATGGGTATTGTCACAGAAAGAGTTGTTTACATTCAAAATTGCTGATATTATTATAGGCGACAATGTGATCACCTGGCTGTGTCAGTACACCCACAACCAGTATGAAATCAGATGCACCGTGGCATTAGATGAGGTAAAAGTATAAACCGATAAAACTTTCGCATGCTATGTCGCCATGGAATGTTTATTTGATTGCTAGAATTTTTTGGAATTATCATTATATATCATAACAATGTCTTTGTGAATTACGGCAATAGGATACACCAACGACGTGTAGGTATTTCAATGGGTACAAATTATGCACCAGTTTCGCCAGACCTATATCTCCTCTCGTATGAATACACCTATGTGCAGAAACTGTAAAAAAAAATACATTCCAAAATCCGTTCTGTCTCATTCAGCCAACGCTATAGCGTCGCTATTCTCCCTCCACTGAACTTGAAGGAAACAATGAACAGCGTGTTGAATAATTGGCACTATCGTCTAAATATTGGGGTCATGACATGTGAGTTGGTTGCGATTGTGACCGGGGACCCCTTTTCGAGCGCTAATTTTACCATAAAACCACCATACAACCGGCAAACCTATTTTTCTGAGCAGTGAGTGTGAGTGAGTTAATATGGCTTAACATCGCTTTCAAAAAAAAATTCAGCTACATCACGACGAAGAAGGGAAGGGAGGGGAGGAGCGGGGGCACCAGATCTGCTCTGTAACAGAGCTGATCTAATGCTGCCATTTCCCATAACTCCACCTGCTCTGATATATATATTTTTTTTCATTAATTGTGTGAACAAAAATTGTGTGAAATCCCGTACAAAATATCTAATATCAAGAAAAGTTTAACGAAAAACTAAACAACAAAACAAATAAAACATACAGATCTACATACCCACAAAAGTTCGTTACAAGAAACGAAAATATTATTCTGAAAGGCCTAATGGTCAATGAGTATGTGGCCACAGTGACACCGGAGCATACATTTGACCAACATAGATTTGCAGCCCATCTGACAATGACAAAATCACATGCCGCCCTCTTACATGTCTTATACAGGTTCTTCTCAGACGATGTACTTATTAAATATACTAATTATCAGTTTAGCTATCAGACTGGCTACATTTAATACCCAATCGTCATCTAACACATCTGGTCTCACTAGTCACCTGTCTCGATATGCACCATTGTTGACGTTCAGATCCATGCCTGACAGTCCTAATTTCCGGATCATAGACCTAGTAGACCATCACAACTCCCTTGCTGTTTCTATGTACCGTCTTTGTGGGGGTGTTTACACAATTTTCTTCAGCCAGTGTAATTTTGCCTTCTTACCCATGAATGTAGCTGAACTTTGTTGACCGATTGATACTCGCACAAACTTCATGGACCTTACACATGCAAAAGGACAGCCCTTCGTTTACACTATTATCAATATTTTGCAGTTTAATTCCTATTCTCAGGTGAGTTCTCGTGTATCGAACATTATATAATTTACACATCAATATGGAATATTTATAATTGGAATATCTCCTCAAGTGTAATCCATTTCTTCTTACAATATAGTCAGGTCTTGTCAACATCTGCTTTATTGCCAGCCTTCCACGACTTAGAATTCACCTTATGTCCATATATCAAGGTAAAAGAATCCAGGCTCAAGATTATGGCTGTTATTTAGTAATATATTGTTACAGTAGGAAATGTTACAGTGCATATTGTGACACCGACTTAGAAGTGAAATATTATTGGTAATTCAAGATCATCATGGCATTCATACGAACAATTACAATGAAAGCGTGACTGAGATACATCATTTTCTAGATGACAGCTGTACAGTGAAACCCTTATGAATTAGGAATACTGACTGGCCGTAGGATTTGATATATTTAAAGCAATCTGATGTCTTGCCGGCATCATTGAAAACATTTTGACCGATTCTATCTTGCAGGAAAGTAGACTGTATTCATGTATATTATGGTTGTTGTTTTT
Source organism: Hanleya hanleyi (assembly GCA_036873755.1). Lineage (NCBI taxonomy): Eukaryota > Metazoa > Mollusca > Polyplacophora > Lepidopleurida > Hanleyidae > Hanleya > Hanleya hanleyi. The sequence goes on from JAVTVY010020273.1 coordinate 16,114, forward strand.
TTTATGTGATGCTAATGCTGTTATATGAATTAGGTCAGGAATATTGAATGAAGGACTAGACACAAGTATATTTATCAAAATGCGAAAAATAAAATTTGAGGGAAGCCATAGTTTATCGGTGTCCATATCCTCCTACAAGGTAACATAGTACACGTTTCCTCAAGTATAGTTCAGTAGAGCCCATGCTTGAAAGCAAACGCGATTATAGGCTAATTGGCACTATGGACTACGTAATTCAAACGAAATCTAGGAGTTCTAATGTTTTACAATGAGTTACTAGTGATCAGTGATCTTGACCTTTGATATTTTGATTTCAGCTTTGTCAAACGACACATCGCTTCGCACTAATGCATCTACTGACGAAAATGTGATGAATGGGTTCCTGGCGTTTTGTTATCCCCAGTGACATTGACCTTTCGGCTTGTACATGTTTCTTGATTGCCAAAAGCTAGATGAATTTTTGAAGTTTGTTCACAATCCAAATCCTTGGAGAGGAGCAATAGCACAATGTTTTCAATACTTTCGTGTTAAGGGGGCCGTAACATTGACCGTTGACCTATTTCAGTACCTGACATATCGTCTCTTACCGATTTATTCAGTCAAACAAAAAATGGATTGCTATATTTTCTTATTTTTAGGCCGCATGTTTATTGTGTGAAATCCCATGCAAAATATTTAACATTAAGAAAAGTTAAACGAAAAAACAACAACAAAAAACAAATAAAACCAAACAAATATAACATACATATCTTCATACCCACAAAAGTTCCTTTCAAGAAACGCAAATATTATTCTGAAAGGCCCTATAGCCAATGAGTATGTGATCACAGTGACACCGGAGCATACATTTGACTAATCACATGTGGCATAATCATATGCTGTCCTCTTACACGTCTTATATCGATTCATCTCAGACGATGTAGTTATTCGAAATACAAATTGGCAGTTTAGCAATCAGAATGGCTTCGTTCAAGACCCCACCTTCATCTAACACACCTGGCATCACTAATTGCCTGTGTTGATATGCACCACTGTTGGCATTTAGTTCCATGCCTTTCAATCTTAGTTTCATGATCATAGGCCTAGACCTCGCAACTCTCCCCGTGTCGCTATTTACCTTCTTTGTAAGGGTGTTTACACAATTTTCATCAGTCGGTACCCGTGAATGTAACTGAACTTTGTTGACTGATTGATACTCACACAGACTTCATGGACCTTACAAATGTACAAGGATTTCCCGTACGTTTACACTATTATCAGTATTTTGCAGTGAAACTCCAATTCTTAGGTTCTCGTGTATCGAACATTACATAAGTTACACATCAATTTCGGAATATTTATAATACGGAATATTTATAATTAGAATATCTCCTCAAGTGTAATCTATTTTTCTTACAATATAGTCAACATGTGCCTGTTTGTGGCCGGACTTACACGACTTAGAATTCACCTTATATACATATATCAATGTCAAAAAATTATCCCAGCTCAAGATTGTGGCTGTTATCCGGTAATCTATTGTCGGTAAAACCTACAGTGCAAACTGGAACCGTCATCAGCGCCTATCACCAATCACATCACTATTTTATGAAGATGAGAGCACATTGGAAAGCAACGAATTTCGAGAAATCAATACCACGTGACTTCGTCAGCCAATCAGCTAAAGTCCACCGATGTAACCCCAACGTAACCCGCCATTTTCGAGTCATGTGATGTCCTACTTGTTCAAAATTACACATCTACCACACCTCTTGGATGATACGGAAGTTATTCATACCTATATGTTTTGTAAGCCCAGGCAATATGTGTTTCCGAAGTGGTATGAAAACCTGTAATTTATCAGATTTCTCGAGTCTGTTCTCCGCCGGATGAAGGCCGAACAGAATACGGTAAAGTGCAGGATATCGCTCCGCGATAATGGAGACACGGAAGCCATCTTATGACTGGCGAAGTGTACGCAAAAGATTGGAAAGCTAAAAAGTGAAATACCACAGCGTGGCTGAGATACATCATTCTCTAGATGACGACTTTACAACGAAACTCTGATGGGTTAAGGGTACTGATCAGCTATATGGATATTGATATTTTTGAAAGATCCTAATGTCTTGTCGGCATCATTGAAAACTGTTGACCGCTTCTCTCTTGAAGGAACGTAGATGGTGTTTATGTATACCATGACTTTTTTAATGTGGTGCTAATGCTGTTACATGAATTAGGTCAAAAATATTGAATGACGGACTAGACCCGTGTATTTATCAAAATGCGAAAATTAAAATTTGAGACATGAACTTCAAGAACCATAGATATAATTATTGGTGTCTATCTCCTACAAGGTAACATAGTACGCGTTTCCCTAAATCATGAAGTTCAGTAGAGCCAGTCGCCTCATTTATTCAAATCATCTGTTCCCATCACTCTGGGGTCCAGCCCTGTATGGAAATGTCAAGCAGCCTCTGTGGACCGGAATGTTTATCAACAAGGTCATGAATATGTTATGAAGACAAGAGAAAACTGAGTGGCATAGATCACGATCATTTTGTGATCACTAGACATGCAGGATTCTTTTCGATCGACCAGAACTTTTCTTAGATGGAGCTGAGATCAAGGTGGCTAAAGAAGTTAAATTGTTGGAGATCTTGTTTGACCACCGACTAACATTTTTATTCCATATAAAGTGACCTGCACAAAAGCTCTTGATTTGTAGAATGTGGTTGCCAGCTATAAGTGGGGAGAAGATGAGAAAACACTTCATCTATATCGATCACTTGTTTCTTCTAAGCTCGATAATGGCTCTTTTGTTTACAACGGTGCTTGGAATTACAAGTGTCTAGTCCGTCGTTCATAATTCAGCCGTCATCCATTAAAGAATATCCGCCTCCATAATCCAAAGACCTATTTCATATTCCATATAACAGTTTAGCACCAAATTCAAACAGACAATCATAGTATACATATAAATAGAGAAGCGGTCAACAGTTTTCAATGATGCCGACAAGACATCATGATGTTCCAAAAATATAAAATCCGTATCGCTGATCAGTATTCTAAATCCATAATAATCGTTGTAAAGTCGTCATCTAGAGAATGATGTATCTCAGTCACGCTTTAATTGAGTCTGTTCATATGAACACCATGAGGATCTTGAAGTACATTGGTTCATACGGCCCCTAGCCCCGAGTTAAGAGGAATTAGACACAAGTTGCGAAGCGTAACGCCATGGATCTTGCACGCTACGCTCGTATTTTGCTATCAGCATGCGATATGTATCGCCAAATTTGAGAAACTTTGAGTGGAGGCGCTTGTTGGAATAGCCCTGTAACAATGTTTTGTGACATTGATTAAAATCGTCACATTTGACACATGATCTAGCAAATGCTACTAGGCGAGATATGTATACGCCTATGCAGGTCCCACTGGAATATTACTGTCCAGAAAGGGATATTTTACCATGTCGAAATTGTAATCATCACCAAGTCCATCTTGGCCCAGTTGGATCTGCTTCTGTGCTCCGGATATACGCCAAGAGCTGACAAATATATATGGAACAGGCCAATTCATTATGAATTCCTGATTTACGAAATATAGTCGACGTCTTACGATGTGAATCATCAGCAAACATAAACATTTCCAGCATATACAGAGAGCCACTTAATTTAATTATCAATGTGGAAAGAATTTGAATGGAATGTACAACGATTTTTATCGACTGTTTTTTGTCATGCCAATAGAGTACCCCTATTATATATACCCAGATGTTCGCCTTCGTACCTTACCATTACGCTTATCTTGCAGACGCATGTACCGAGAACAAAAATGTATCACTTATCTCTGTAATATGTCACATGATTATTCACACTTGCGTCGGTGACCGGTTTTGAGCTATTGTATTTCATACTTAGCCAGGCTTGAAAGCAAACGCGACAAGAGTCTAATTTGCAATATGGACTACGTAATTTAAAGGAAATCTATGAGTCTTACCTTTTAACAGGAGTTGCTGATTTTCAGCGACCTTGACCTTTGACATGTTAATATGAACTTTGTTAAACGACACAACGCTTCCCACTAATGCATCCACTGACGAAAATGTGATTTCCAATGGGTTCCTGAGTGAGTTCCTGCATTTTTGTTATCCCCAGTGACCGATCATGTCAATTCAAGTCCACATGAACAGCTACAATCAAAGCGTGGCTGGGATACAAATTATTACAGGGATCACTTTTGGCTCTTATGATGTTTTAGAAATATGCAGTCAGTACATTTTTCTGTGGAGTCGTACTTCTTGTCAGTAGGCCGGCATCATTATCCGCCACCCTTTTAATGTTGCGTTTAATTGTTGCCTGTAAATGGTGAAATCCTGCTGGTGGACGTTTCGTCCCCGAAGTTTGCCCTGTAAAAATCATTGTGATTGTAGTTTTTTGAATTGCAAACATGGTGGAGAATGAAGAGCTTGGTCGGCGTCGGACCTCACAGGTATTTGTTCTGAATACGAACTTGCATTGAATAAATACTTATTTGAACACATGGGAATTATCTAGCAGATAATCGTTCGTGATATGACGTCACTGGAGATATATGTATTGAAGGCGGACTTTCTAATCGAAGTGTAAGAAACCAGTATTTCCTCAAAAGCATCTCCCCTGACATTGCCATTGAATTAATTTCAAGCACGTTAGATATCGGAGTGTAGAGGTTTTCCGAAATCGGATTGTGTGGATCTGTGTGAGCGTACCACGCGAACTTCTCTGGGCCTACACCACATTTGTCAGTTTATCCTGGATCACTAAATTCCTACACATCTCTAAGATCCCAGACAGAACCAGTAAGAATAAAGCCTATGTTTATTAAAGCCGATTTGTCTGTACCAGTTTTAAGTACATAGCTGAATGTTATAAACTGTTGGCGGGTTTCCCTGTTGCTCATTTGGTCATAAAAATGGATGGTATGTTGACGAAACGTCAAGATATTAACACATATAATGGTTCCTTCTATAATAACATGGAAAATTAAAGACAAAACTGAAATAAAAATGCCATTGATCATGTCTGCAATCAACCGTCGCGGATTTATTCCCCACGATGGGTGCAAATCATTGTGTTTGTGATTCTGGAATGACTGAGTACATGTATGTGTACTCATATTCTGAATAACAAAGATGAATCGACAATGAGGGTTTTCTTCAATAAGAATAATATAGGGTTATCAGGGAAATCATACTGTTAGCGTAATAACGTGTGTATAGTTATATCATTGATTTATCCTGCTATATCTAATCGTGTGGAAAAAACTTGTAAATATCAAACGTGTAGGTAGATGATCACTGGTTAATAAGAACGATGTTGAAGATCTCCACAGATACTTGCAATTGGCCGGAGTATTCTGCCCGTGTACTTATTTGTTGGGATATCTGCCAAGAACCAAAATAAGTCATTCTCCACCTCTTTCTTGTGAAGCTCTCGGTGGGTGCCCTACCCTTCTCCCCCACCTTACACACGAACACAAATTACAAACAAGATACCTTAATATTTTCTCCAAGATATTGAAGTTTTTTTGTTGTTGACTGTAAATGTATCGGGGAATGTGTTGATGTCTCCGTATAAGACAGATTGCTATGTTGATGGATGATCCGAACCGTGATGAGTAACGTAGGTTGCGGTGATTCTATATGCAGATGACATCACCGGAAATCAAGTAATTGGACAACAGCTGTGTCATGTTGGATCATTCTCCAGGGGGAAATCAATGCGATAGTCAGTGTATGAACGCAATCCTGTCTTCCTGTGATCCCATCTAGACGATACAGTTACTGTAGAATTTGCCGATGAAGTATTAGCAGATGGCTGGGCTGGTTAACTATAACCAAAGTGCAGAACTAAACTATATATTCTAAACAAATACACAGATATGTCCTCCGACAGAATGTTTGGTGCATTGGTATAGAATTGTCAAATTTGGACAGATAAGAATTTTTGGCGAAATGGACAGATCAACGTAATATTTGTTTAAGTAGACATGGATTTCAAGATGGTTGCCTATTTGGTTAAGCCCTGATCCACACTCTATAGGCATCTGAACTTTAGCAATGTCCCACCAGGTATGCACTATCATTAACCTAAACAAAATCCAAGAGGATTAAGGATCGTATACTGGTTCCTAAAAACATAATTAGATAAAAAAAATCCACATCATTTGAGTCTTGCGTGTAACAGATTTATTGCCACTTACAGGCATACCACGGCGTTTGACACCAACGAGTGAAATCTTCCTTAACGAGTAACAATCAACAACTGCAGCAGCCTACTTCCAGACACTCATCATTTTAGAAAAAAATGACCATTAATTTCCCGTTAATTCAGATAAAATTTACATGCGTTGGAATACTAAAATAGTTCCAATGCAGGTATGCTGATCCAGCTTAAATATTAATAATTAGATTTGACAACATTTCATCTATATAGCGCAAAGTATAGGAAATGCCTTGAGCATTAATAGTTACTCTATTAGATATTCACGGAATGTGTTTAAGATTAGAAAATTTGCCTGATTCACCAATCATTTTAGCCAGTCAGTGAATTGATACCAGCAAAATCCGCCACACAGCAACCCAAATGTTTTCATTAACTAAAACGAGAGCAGCTTTTTAATTATAATAGCGCATTTGCTTTCAATGAATAATTTATCTTATCGTGAAAAATGAATACATTGTATATGTCTCCAAGAACTAACAAGCTTTGCTCACCTCGTTTATTCCTTCTTGCTACGCACACATCTCAGTACAGCCTATGCAAGTATTTACATTTCAAGAAATGGGTATTGTCTCAGAAAGAGTTGTTTACATTCAAAATTGCTGATATTATTATAGGCGACAATGTGATCACCTGGCTGTGTCAGTACCCCTACAGCCAGTATGAAATCAGCTGCACCGTGGCATTAGATGAGGTAAAAATATAAACCGATAAAACTTTCGCATGCTATGTCGCCATGGAATGTTTATTTGATTGCTAGAATTTGTTGGAATTATCATTAACAATGTCTTTGTGAAATTCGGCAATAGGATACACCAACGACGTGTAGGTATTTCAATGGGTACAAATTATGCACCAGTTTAGCCAGACATATATCTCCTCGCGTATGAATACACCTATACGCAGAAACTGTAAAAAAAAAAATACATTCCAAAATCCGTTCCGTCTCATTTAGCCAACGCTATAGCGTCGCTGTGAAGGACATATTCTCCCTCCACTGAATTTGAAGGAAACAATGAACAGCGTGTTGAATAATTGGCACTATCGTCTAAATATTGGGCTCATGACATGTGAGTTGGTTGCGATTGTGACCGGGGACCCCTTTTCGAGCGCTAATTTTACCATAAAACCACGATACAACCGGCAAACCTATTTTTCTGAGCAGTGAGTGTGAGTGAGTTAATATGGCTTAACATCGCTTTCAAAAAAAAATTCAGCTACATCACGACGAAGAAGGGAAGGGAGGGGAGGAGCGGGGGCACCAGATCTGCTCTGTAACAGAGCAGATCTAATGCTGCCATTTCCCATAACTCCACCTGCTCTGATATCTGTTTTTTTCATTAATTGTGTGAACAAAAATTGTATGGAATCCCGTGCAAAATATCTAATATCAAGAAAAGTTTAACGAAAAACTAAACAACAAAACAAATAAAACATACAGATCTACATACCCCAAAAAGTTCGTTACAAGAAACGAAAATATTATTTTGAAAGGCCTAATGGTCAATGAGTATGTGGCCACAGTGACACCGGAGCATACATTTGACCAACATAGATTTGCAGAATCACATGCCGCCCTCTTACATGTCTTATACAGGTTTATCTCAGACGATGTACTTATTAAATATACTAATTATCAGTTTAGCTATCAGACTGGCTACATTTAATACCCAATCGTCATCTAACACATCTGGTCTCACTAGTTACCTGTCTCGATATGCACCATTGTTGACGTTCAGTTCCATGCCTGACAGTCCTAATTTCCGGATCATAGACCTAGTAGACCATCACAAATCCCTTGCTGTTTCTATGTACCGTCTTTGTTGCGGTGTTTACACAATTTTCTTCAGCCAGTGTAATTTTGCCTTCTTACCTGTGAATGTAGCTGAACTTTGTTGACCGATTGACACTCGCGCAAACTTCATGGACCTTACACATGTAAAAGGACAGCCCTTCGTTTACACTATTATCAATATTTTGCAGTTTAATTCCTATTCTCAGGTGAGTTCCCGTGTATCGAACATTATATAATTTACACATCAATATGAAATATTAATAACTGGAATATCTCCTCAAGTGTAATCTATTTCTTCTTACAATATAGTCATGTCTGGTCAACATCTGCTTTATTGCCAGCCTTACACGACTTAGAATTCACCTTATGTACATATATCAAGGCCAAAGAATCCAAGCTCAAGATTATAGCTGTTATTCAGTAATCTATTGTAGAAAATGTCAAAGTTACAGTGCATATTGGGATACCGACGCTCATACTATTACTACTTTTTGTGCTACTGACAGTACACGGAGAAGTCTGGACTATCCTGAACTGGTATGCTTTTCTCTGTGGAACCAGGTCTGGAAAAGTCATCATCGTCTGCTGACCAGAATGTCTATCACCAACCACATCATTCTTTTTATGAAGACGAGATCACATTGAAAAGCTTAGAAGTGAAATATTACTGGTAATTCAAGATCATCATGGTGTTCATACGAACAAGTACAATGAAAGCGTGACTGAGATGCTAATGCTGTTATACGAATTAGGTCAGAAATATTGAATGACGGACTAGACACAAGTATATTTATCAAAATGCGAAAAGTAAAATTTGAGGGGGGCCATAGTTTATCGGTGTCCATATTCTCTTACAAGGTAACATAGTACACGCTTCCTTAAGTATAGTTCAGTAGAGCCCATGCTTGAAAGCAAACGCGACTATAATTGGCAATATGGACTACGTAATTTAAACGAAATCTAGGAGTCCTAATCTTTTACAATGAGTTACTAGTGATCCGTGATCTTGACCTTTGACATTTTGATTTCAACTTTGTCAAACGACATATCGGTTCCCACTAATGCATCTACTGACGAAAATGTGATGAATGGGTTCCTGATGTTTTGTTATCCCCAGTGACATTGACCTTTCGACTTGTACATGTTCCTTGATTGCTAAAAGCTTGATGAATTTTTTTAAGTTTGTTCACAATCCAAATCCTTGGAGAGGAGCAATAGCACAATGTTTTCAATACTTTCGTGTTAAGGGGGCCGTGACATTGACCTTTGACCTACGTCCGTACCTGACATATCGTCTCTTACCGATTTATTCATTCAAACAAAAAATGGATTTCGATATTTTCTTATTTTTAGGCCGCATGTTTATTGTGTGAAATCCCATGCAAAATGTTTAACATTAAGAAAAGTTAAACGAAAAAAAAACAAATAAAACCAAACAAATAAAACATACATATCTACATACCCACAAAAGTTCGTTACAAGAAACGCAAATATTATTTTGAAAGGCCTAACAGCCAATGAGTATGTGATCACAGCGACACCGGAGCATACATTTGACTAATCACATGTAGCATAATCACATGCTGTTCTCTTACACGTCTTATACCGATTCATCTCAGACGATGGAGTTATTCGAAATACAAATTGGCAGTTTAGCAATCAGAATGGCTTCGTTCAATACCCCACCTTCATCTAACACACCTGGCCTCACTAATTGTCTGTCTTGATATGCACCATTGTTGGCATTTAGTTCCATGCCTTTCACTTCTAGTTTAACGATCATAGGCATAGACCTTCGCAACTCTCCCCGTGTCGCAATTTACCTTCTTCGTGAGGGTGTTTACACAATTTTCATCAGTCAGTACCCGTGAATGTAACTGAACTGTTGACTGATTGATACTCACACAGCCTTCATGGTATTTCCCGTACGTTTATAATATTATCAATATTTTGCAGTGAAACAACTATTCTTAGGTTCTCGTGTATCGAACATTACATAAGTTACACATCAATTTTGGAATATTTATAATTAGAATATCTCCTAAGAATATCTAGAATATCTCCTAAGAATATCTCCTAAGTGTAATCTATTTTTCTTACAACATAGTCAACATGTGCCTTTTTTTGGCCGGACTTACACGACTTAGAATTCACCTTATGTACATATATCAATGTCACAAAATTATCCGAGCTCAAGATTATGGCTGTTATCCGGTAATCTATTGTGGGTAAAACCTACAGTGCAAACTGGAAATGTCATCAGCATCTATCACCAATCACATCACTATTTTATGAAGATGACAGCACATTGGAAAGCAACCTGTAACTATCTAGGTCATCTGTACTCGGTAAGACTGAACACTAGGATCGTGTGTATCCATGTTCAGCCTACTTTCGGCAACTGCAAGAGGGAATTTCCAGAAATCAATACCACGCGACTTCGTCAGCCAATCAGCTAAAGTCCACCGACGTAACCCCAACGTAACCCGCCATTTTCGAGTCATGTGATGTCCTACTTATCCAAAATTATAGATCTACCACACCTCTTGGATGATACGGAAGTTTTCCATACCTATATGGTTTGCAAGCCCAGGCAATATCTGTTTCCGAAGTGGAATGAAAAACCTGTAATTTATCAGATTTCTCGAGTCTGTTTTTCGCCGGATGTAGCCCGAATACGGTAAAGTACCGGATATCGTTCCGCGATAATGGAGACACGCAAGCCATCTTATGACTGGCGAAGTGTACGCAAATGATTGGAAAGCTTAAAAGTAAAATATCACAGCGTGGCTGAGATACATCATTCTCTAGATGACTACTTTACAACGAAACTCTTATGGTTTAAGAATACTGATCAGCTTTTTGATATTGATATTTTTGAAACATCCTGATGTCTTGCCGGCATCATTGAAAACTGTTGATCGTTTCTCTCTTGAAGGAAAGTAGATTGTGTTGATGTATACTATGATTTTTTTAATGTGATGCTAATGCTGTTACATGAAATAGGTCAAAAATATTGAATGACGGACCAGGCACGTGTATTTATCAAAATGCGAAAATTAAAATTTGAGACATGAACTTCAAGAACCATAGATATAATTATTGGTGTCCATCTCCTACAAGGTAACATAGTACGCGTTTCCCTAAACCATGGAGTTCAGTAGAGCCAGTCGCCTCATATATTTAAATCATCTGTTCCCATCACTATGGGGTCCAGCCCTGCATGGAAATGTCATGCAGCCTCTGTGGACCGGTATGTTTATCAACAAGGACATGAATATGTTATGAAGACAAGAGAACACTGAGTGACATAGATCACGATCATGTAGTGATCACTAGACATGCAGGATCCTTTTCGATCGACCAGAACTTTTCTTAGATGGAACTGAGATCAAGGTAGCTAAAGAAGTTAAATTGTTGGGGATCTTGTTTGACCACCGACTAACATTTTTATCCAATATAAAGTGACTTAAAGCTGCACAAAAGCTCTTGATTTATAGAATGTGGTTGCCAGCTATAAGTGGGGAGGAGATGAGAAAACACTTCATCTATATCGATCACTTGTTCCTTCTACACTCGATAATGGCTCTATTGTTTACAACGGTGCTTGCAAGTCCAACTTGGCCCTTTTGGATCTGCTTCTGTTCTCCGGATATACGCCAAGGGCTGAACATATTTTTATGGAACAGGTCAATTCATTATGAATTAATGATTTACGAAACATAGTCGACGTGTTATGATGTGAATCATCAGCAAACATAAACATTTCAAGCATATACAGAGAGCCACTTAATTTAATTATCAATGTGGGAAGAGTTTGAATGGAACGTACAACGATTTGTATCGACTTTTATTTATCATGCTAATACAGTACCCTTATACCCAGATGTTCGCCTTCGTACCTTACCATTACTGTTATCTGGCATACGCATGTACCGGGAAGAACAAGTGTATCACTTATCTCTGTAATACGTCACATGAGTATCCGCACTTGCGTCGGTGGCCGGTTTTGAGCTGTTGTATTTCATACTTAGCCAGGCTTGAAAGCAAAAGCGACAAGAGTCTAATTGGCAATACGGACTACGCAATTTAAAGGAAATCCACGAGTCTTACCCTTTACAAGGAGTTGCTGGTTGTTAGTGATCTTGAACTCTGACATGTTAAGATGAATTTTGTTAAACGACACCTCGCTTCCCACTAATGCATCCACTGACGACAATGTTATTCTCAATGGGTTCCTGGGTGGGTTCCTGGATTTTTGTTATCCCAAGTGTGGCTACAATAAAAGCGTGGCTGGGATACAAACCATTACAGGGTTCACTTTTGGCTCTTATGATGTTTTAGAAATATGCAGTCAGTACATTTTTCTGTAGAGTCATATGACTTCTTGTCATTAGGCCGGCATCATTGTCAGCCACCCTTTTGATGTTGCGTTTAATTGTTGCCTGTAAATGGTGAAATTCTGGAGGTGGACGTTTCGTCCCCGAGACTTGCCCTGTACAAATCATTGTGATTGTAGTTTTGTGACTTGTAAACATGGTGAGAATGAAGAGCTTGATCGGCGTCGCACCTCACAGGTATTTGTTCTGAATACGAAATGGCATTTAATAAATACTCCCTCGTTTAGACCGTTTTTACTATCTGGCGGTCACATAGATCATAATTTGCCAACAGATGACTTGATAGGGCTCTGAAATATTTGTATCTAATACCTCTCAAGCCGGAGCTGGGGGCCGTGTGGTCATGTCAATTCAATATGTCCACATAAACATCTACAATCAATGCGCGTCTGGGATACAAATCTTTATGGATATCACTTTTGGTTATTGGGGTGTTTTAGAAATATGCAGTCAGTATATTTGTCTGTGGAGTCATACGACTTCTTGGCAGTACACCGCCCTTTTAATGTTGTTTTACTTGATCTTACGACTTCTACAAGTTTCATGTTTTCCAGAAGCGCGAGGTATTCCTGAAATTTGTTCACAATCCAAATCCATGGAGAGGAGCAATAGCACAATGTTTTCAATAATTTCGTATCAAAGGGGACCGTGACATTGACCTTTGATCTCTTTTCTTACCTAACATTTCCTCTCCTACCGATTTATTCACTCAAAAAATGGATTTCGGTATATATATTTTTTGTTTTTAGGCTGCAAGGGCCATGGACCTACATATTTCAATTTTATTACATCACATGTTTATACTGTCTAATTTGAGATGAATCGGCCGATGTGTTGAAATGTTATGAAACTAAACAACGAGAAGGAGGAAAAGTAAAATGTGCATTCCATAAGATTTAACTGGCTGTAGCTGACGTAGCGCAAACATAAAACCGATGAAACTTGGTATGCAGCCCCTTTAATCCACTCTGATGTCCTAACACAACCGCGCATTGAGACATTTCAGATGCTAGACTACTTTTATTGAATACATACAGGTTGGGTAATAGCAATATTGCCGTCAATAGTCAGTTTCTCGTGTTTATCACCGGCATGTTAAATATTACGATGTACAATGTAGCTTTCCATGAAATCGCTTTCGAGAATGGAATGTTTTGGTAACTTATATGAGAGAATATCGCACTGATCCTATGGAATATTGTTCACGTGGATGAACGTTGAAACCTTGAGTTAATCATGAAATCCACGTAAAAGCGTCCGTCAACAAAAAGCTTTTTCCACAAAATTCATCCCACAGTTTTTCGTAGTCCATATATGTGCATGCGGTTTATTCTATTCGCTTCCTATAATGTCCGGGAACACACCAATACCAGGGAAGATATGTTTTAATCTGGAATTACTTTTCCAACAATCTCTAAACCGTATCAACTCGGGAAATCCGAAATTTTTAGGGAAGAAAAGTTGCATTTCACTGAAATGCACACCATTTTAAAACATCAGTAGAACAGTATAATAACTGTATACAATGGACAAATTAACAGTTCAGAGTCTTAAGTTTATAATTAGAAGTGATAAATTCCTTCTTTGAATATTTGTTGGACAAATTGTGTTATTAATAAAGCCCTTTTACTGAGAATATTAACAATATGCACTCGTGATTCTGTCACGACTTTTTTTGTGATTCAGTCACAGACTAGATTTAACACTCTGTGATGACCCACTCGCTCTTTTCTCTTTGGATATCGTATGTTAGAAGGAGATGGCATATATAAGTAATCAGCTCGAAACAGAACCACAAAAAAATAGACAAAGCAACACGGAGGACTTTCACTGTGATTCCGTCACGGACAATTCCAAAGATTATATAAAGAAACATCTGCGATATTTCGGAGGATATTATACTGTATTTGAAACGGACAGCAGTCACTAAGACGTAGAAATTCTGGTTAAACATAATACATTTTCAGTAATGGACGTTTCAAACGTTTGAAGTACATTCCAAATCGTGATTCCGTCACGCTGGAATACATGTGATACTACCTTGATACTGAAATGAACATACACGTACAGCTGATTGTATAATATTTCATGTGTTTCTGTTGACTAGAAGTAATAGTGTGTTTTACAAAGTATTGCATCGTCGATTAATACAATTATAGCAAAACGGACATATCATATACCGGTGACTGACTTTCTCCCATATTTGCTTAGCACAGTATACATGTAACAAGAATACAAGCAGCATCGAATACATTATACCATTATGCAGCTTGAGACGACATAGTGCTGGATATTTCGTTTTGTCATCAGGTAACTATATAATTCTGTGGATAGCGGGTTTTTCTTTATGTGAAACAATTTTAACTACATGTATTTTCAAATCGTATCTTCCAATTTTCAAATAGTATATTCTCACGCACATAAACATCGCGTTAGATTCCCCGGTAATACTGGCGGCAATTTTCGCTGTCATGTCGTTGAATTTCGTACTCCATTCAACCACTTTCCTGAAAGGTGCTTCTGATTTCGGCAAAGAAACTCTGTGTTTGAATTCTGAATTTAACTCTCTCTGTACCGGCATTTTTAACAGTTCCAAGCTGGTATAAACACTGACATGAACATGAACGAACTGAAGAAATACTTCAATCTACGTCTACGGAGTTTCAAAGAAGATACTCCTGGCTCCCGAACAAAGTATAATATGATAAAAATATTTGCTAAGAAATGCTTCATTTTTGTATATCAATGACAGGCAATCATTGAACTCGATGTGCATCGGTATAATTGTACCGATACGGTACAGAGGGGGCTAAACGAGCATTTAGCTTCATCGTGTTGAACGAAACCCACCAAATGAGTTTCATAAGTTATATGTTACTATAAGTACGGTTGAATAACTAGTTACATGTTACCTTACGTACGAGTATAAATTTAAATAAGTTAATTATTCCACCATGTCGGCAATTTACAGCTCAGTTGTTCATATTAGTTCAGTGCCAAATCCTATCTGTATTTGTGAAGAAACCTTTTGAGCTGATGTATGTTTTCCGATATAAGAGATAGACATGCTGGAGGTAGGCTTTGCGCTGGGCAGATCTACCCTGATCGTGTTTCAAAGTTACGGCAAGTCGAGCATTCACCCACCAATTAAGGTAAGCCATACCGTTTCATCGCGAGGTTGGTAATCAAACTGGAAACAGTCTAAGTGATCTATTGTGACTTTAAATCGAACTCGATGAAGCAGACTTCGTTGCCGCGATAGCGTCTTCGCCAGTTAATGTCGCTGTAAATCTTATTATCCCGGAGGCCACTGACTCTATGACTGAACAAATAACCGCCTAAAACTCAATCTCTAAATTTAACTTTCGATATGATTAGATGTCCTGGGTTCTGTAGGATACGATGTAAACACGTGGAGTGTATGTTGAACTAAACGCAATTTCCAGTAGGAATTGTATGCCTGGAGATAACAATGCCACAGTTTGGTAACAGAAAATGGAGCCATCAATATACAAAAAATCACTGAATCGTACACATGTACGTCCTCTCAAGACATGAACAAAAACCTATCAAACGCTCAAGAACAAGCTATACAAACCAAACGTTAAGGGCATTGTGATGGTACCCAACCTTGCAATCTCACTTAGACAAGACTTTCACTCCATTGGTAGCTCTAATACTAGAATGTGTTCCCGCGATATGTTTTGTCCACGTCGAAGTAGCATAAGGAGGGAAATTAACACTACCATGACTGGGTGGGGAGGGGCATTATGCCGTACCTACCAAACGTTCTACACCATCTCTGGAACGGCAGCAATTTAAGACCTGATACTCCACGACATTATAACATATCATTGTGGGGATCATTGTGACCCTACTTATATATCCGTTCGAGCACAGGATCACGAGTAAACCCAAACTGGCGGCCATAGTGGTGTGACTGAAAAGTTGTGTTTTCGTCGTTTTTCATCAAAGTGTTAGTTTTGTCGTCAATCTCAGATATAATATCACGGAATATTATATCTGAATTCAGCCCTATATAAATCCCGTGCGAGTTGAAACTACTATTGTTAGCCAATCAGATGGATATCTGGTTGTAACTATTTCAAAATCACGCCCACAGTAATTACACACGGTATCTTGTGGTCTAATGTATAAACATTATCCTGAAACAGTTTCCAAATATGGCATCATTTCCAGACAGGGTCCGTAAATGTGTGTGTGTGTGTGTGCTTGATCATTTAATTACATGTTTTCTATCAATAGTGAATACAATCGCCGGGCAGTCTGAATCAATTTCAAAGGTCGCTTTTCACAGTAGCCGTTCAAGGAATCGAGCACGGAAACAAAAGCGACCCAAACATTGTTCACTAATATTCTGCACGGGGATAATCTCCAGGAGTTGCTAAGTCAGGCTAGCTCAAGTACATGCAGATAGTTGTATTTCACTGGTAGGCAAATAAAAATGGTTTGTCCTGCGTACAACACGACACGGAAACGGGCCAACAATTCAATTGTAAGACTACGTTGCTTCATGTGCGAAACAAATTCTAGAAATACTTGTCAAACTGATCTGGACATATGGACTAGTATATTGTCCTATTTTATCATATTTTCATTGCGTAAATGGATACCATCGCAATTCCTATGAATATATTGATAACATGAGATTCCTGACATGTAACAGAAGCTTGGCCATCAAAACTCTCGTCCAAGGTACATTTATAAAATCATATTTTACACAGAAAGTTATAACAGACTAATCTAAAGACGAGATAATTCAACAGTGTAATTGACTACGGTTATCATCGTGGGACGGTTAAAAAAATGATGAAATGTAAATTGCGGAAAGAAAGTCGGAGAAACGAAGAAAAAATTTAGTTTACTGGTATATGTAATACGAGGAGCCGACTCTTCGTGTCTTTATAATGATTGCATCCTCTGCATAATTTAGTATCTTTGATTACTTCCCGTACTTAATTCAGTGCCTTTGATGAATTTCCGCGCCATAACTTTGGTGTTGATCAATTTTCACTGTATGATGAAGGCTTTGTATATATGGAATAATGAGGTTTCCAGCAGCTATTCGGAATAAATTACGCTATTGACCAATCAATGACTATCGATCTTCTAGTCCAAGTCCTGGTGGGAGTAAATATAGTAAATGGTAAAATTCTAAGAAGACATACAAAATGGTAATTACTGTAGCTTTTCCAACACATTTCTTTTCTGAAGCAGGGTCTGTGTGTGTGAGTTAGTACCGGAACACATACATATTTATTCTTGTTCCTGTCACGAGCGTACGTTTAGAATAACAGCCAAGGAAATTGTGATCGATGTGGTCCCTGTCGACAGCTATCTGTTAGATGTCTCGCTGAAGGCCATTCTCTTCCGTTCGGTCTTTTTCGTATATTTACCGACGTCGGGTAAAGGACATCTCTCATTGTACTCATAACTTATTAAAATATTTGGCGGCTTGCTTTGTCGTGAGAATTGGAACAGAAGTAACACAATATTGGTCTCTCTTCGATCCTAGTTATACTCTAACACGTATTTATCGCACAAATTCAGAATAACTAACTGGGCCGTCTACCGCTTTATGACGTATTTCCGTCAACCCATTCCACCACGGGCCAATCGTTCGGTTGGCAGACACTAACCCTAATTCCAGGATGGTTTAAGGGTAGAGACACCGAGGATCACTGTGCGGAATTAACTCGGTTCGTATGATAAAAGTTCCCTACATTATGTCTCATTTCCGTTTGATTATACCGCCGTTGTTGATCGCGTGGTATCGCTCATGTAACAACTTTCAGTGCTGGATCTGCTGGATTTTGATTCAAATCGAACACAGTTTTATGTTCCGGATAAGGAAGCACTGGGAGGGGGATAGTCACTTTCAACTGTACCTCTCTCGCACGTGAAGATTCCGCTTTGACATGTTTTCCAGTATTCTTTTCGCTGGTGCTTCGAAATTGACACGAATTGATATCTGAAACATTGAATGTGTCGCTATAGTGTATCGGACTGTATCAATTGTGAGCATATTTGCGAACCCTTCCAAGCAAGTCATCTAATAGAATGTTTATCACTGATCTCGGCGCCCAACAAAGCGCATACAATTGAGTTTACAAAAGTGTCTAGGCCTAAATAAAAAAAAATCGATTTTGGTCGTTTTCTGAGTAGAAATGCACACAATACTGTTTAACCTGATTTTAGTTCACTGCGCATACTGAAAACTTAGAAAGAATCGGACAAACACAATGTAGTACGAGAATATTGCGTCAAAGAGTGTTTATATAATTCTTCAAATAATATTATTACTTATTTTCCCCAGCCAGATACGATCGACCAATGCAATGTTGCGAAACCGGTGATGGTAATCAAGAACTGACAAGAACAAAAATCAGGGGAAAGTAGCAAAGCAGCAGATCACAGCAAAGCATTTGCTGCATCAGGGGATCACATATTCAGTATATGGTTTGCCTGTATCACGGTACTGTTGTAATATAATACCGTTCCCCGCTTCTGTATACCAGACGTGTCTGATCGGGACCTGTTGGTACAAATGTCGATGCTGCTTAATCAGAAGGATGTATTACAGCAATTGGTCGACGTATAATATTTTGTCATCACTACCCATGCGCCTTAGGCATGCACACACACATAAACTGCCCGAACTCCATAAGCTTTTCGTTGCATGGGATTATTGCATCTGAGGCTAAATTAGAAATAGCTTTCTCATCCAAACATCTTGGAAGAACACTTTATTTTCAGAATAACTCATTCCCGGCGGATTGTGAATGTCAGTAAATGTAAACTAAATATATAATCTTACTGAAATAGATGCATTTGGCTTCCCATAGGAGCACTTCCGTATCCTGATGTTCTGAGTTATTTTCAACAATGGATTCCGTTGATCTTTTGTTTCGAAAACATCAGTTACTTTTGAATGATACGAGGAAATTCCGCACAAAGTTTCTCAAATTTGGTGATAGATATCGCATGCTGCTAGCAAAACTCGAGAGTAGCCTACAATATCTATGGCGTTACGTTTCGTAACTCAACTCTAATTCCGGTTAACCCGAGGCTAGGGACCGTATGATCCCATGTACCTCGAGATCCTCATGTTGTTCATTTGAACAACACAATTTAAACGGGACTGATATTTTCCAGATAAAGACTTCCAACGAAATCATATGGATCAGCCATACGGATTTGATATATTTGGAACATCACGATGTCTTGTCGGCATCATCGAAACTCGTTGATCGCTTCTCACTTACAGGCATCTAGCGTACGTTTATCTATAGTACAATTGTTTATCTATAGTATAATTTTTCTCCTTTCAATTTGATGCTAATGATGTCTAGCATGTTTTATCTGATGATGAATTAGGTCTTGGGATTATGGACCTGGAAATTCTTTAATGGACTACGGCTGAATATTGAATGACGGACTAGACGCTAGTATTCCTTAATTTAATTCTTAGTGTAATAACTCTGAAGAAAATCTCCTCGTCACTAAAATGTTAACCCTACCTGGCCTAAGGTGGGGGGCCGAAATGGCCCCCCCCCCTACTAAACTTCCTGCGCTATCTCCGGAACGACAAAAGCTGAAACTCCGTGACTTTATAGTTTATCATATTGGGGTCATTTTGAGCGATTGGCATAACCCCCGAGCAAAGGATCATGGGTAAATTCAAGATGGCGGCCACGTGGGGTCCCAGAAAAATGATGTTTTTGTCATATTTGTTCAAAATTCCTGCTTTTTCGCGATGAAAAGTGGTCAAAAACTATTTTATTTCGCATCACATTAATATTTACTAATTTATCATGCAGTTTTTGCTGAGAAATTGCATAAATAAAAAATTTGGAAAATCTGACTGAAAAATCGACCAAAAAATACCATTTTTGAAAATGACGCCACTGTGACATCATCAAGGCGGCCATCTTGGATGTTTGTACATTTTCTGGTAGAGCTTGACCAAAGGGTATAGTGTGGTAAGTTTCAGCCCCCTAGCTCAAGGGGTAAGGAAAATAATTAGGGGAGGGGCATTTCGCCCCCCCCAGGCCACAACCGGTCCCCAAAAGCCCAGACCAGATAGGGTTAAAAGGCCATCATGACCCCCTTGCCAAACTTTCTACCCTATCTTCGGAACGATGAAAGTTGTGACCTGACACTCGGTAACATTGTAGTTTGAGCCTATTTACAAAAACACCCGGGCAGAAGATCATGGGTAAAGTCAGAATGGCGACCTTGCTGGGTCCCAGAAAAGTGATCTTTTTGTCACTATTCTTCAAAATTCCTGCTTTTTATCGAGGTAATGTGGACAAAAGTTATTTTATTTCACAATAGATTATTTACTAATTTAGCATGTAGTTTTTGCGAAGAAAACATACAAATGTAAAATTCGAAAAATCCTCCAAAAATGCTCTTTTCGAAATGACGTCACTGTGACGTGATTATGGCTACCATCTTAGATTGTTTTCACATTCCCTAGTGGAGCTTGGACCAAAGTCATAGTGTGGTTAGTGCCAAAGGGGGTGAAGAATATATTTAGGGAGAGGAAGACGAAATGCCCCCCTCTCACAGTCCTGAACAGGTCCCACGTCTCTCAGGTGAGATAGGGTTAATCACAAAGAAATTAATTATGAGTAGAAGGATATGTGCCACAACTGCTACAAGATATCGCGGTAGATCACGTGGCAGTCGACAAAATGAAAACATGCCATGGATTACCAAATCAGTTTACGGCTCTTTACTGTGCTACAGGCGATGTCATACAGGCAATGAGTTATTAACTGCCAGGTGTTTTTGAACAACCCACCATCTTCAACAGTCTAATATTTGTGGTTATTATGCGGTCATATTCAACGATTATTACATCGCGGCTTAGAGCTTGCATCTTAATTCAGACAGATAGTTAAACAAAATAATTAACAAGGCGATAACTTGTTAGATACTTGACGTTGATATAACTTAAATTAGCATTACCTAAAATTAACCACCACGGATGCAGATCTCCGATAGGTGTGTCCAAATCAGTTATATACTTAGCCTTTTTGTTTCAGCTATGTCTTTGTAACAAAACATAGCGTATTCTCATGATATGCGGTAATCCACCAAAATATCTGTTCAGTTCCCAGATCTGCAATTTTAACCTTGTAATCAAGCATATGATAAAATGACGGTCTTAATATTCGATCTAATATAAGGTATTATGCGAAAACTATGCGATTATTACTGTCTATTTTTGATAGGTTGCGTATTTCGCAAACTATCCTACATAGTAATTTAATAGACAGGATAAAAATATCAGTTCCGAGAACATCTAACCGTTCAAATCAATAGACAGGACCTTATATGCTGCTGCTGCTTCAGAGATCGTGATGCCAATGGTTTGGGAATGAGATATTCAGCGTCTAAAATAATCTGCCCAGTTCACGAGTAATCCGGGCTTTTTTGTGGTGATTACCTATGGAGACGGTATAGAACCAAGTAATTAGGTAACAGCTGTGTCACTCTGGTCACTGGCACAGGATTTTCAATCTATTAGAGGCGGACCCGTCTTACCTTTCCGTGATTCTATCTGAACACAAAGGATACACACTTTTGTGATCTAAGAAAGCTATAAGGCCTGCTGGTTTCCTGCGTTACGACCTGACTGTTCTCAGTGGCTTATCAGCTATTATTTAACATTAGAAATCTTCAGTAATTCCCATTCTACTTTTCCTACATATCTCACAACTAAATAACCTGTGTTCTGATAGTATAAGGTTACGAATGGGAAATTACATCCGGAAATTAATATATCTTTGAGTAGTTTCCATCTTTTTCTGTTGTCCAACGAAGATGGAAGCTGTCCGGGGGAGCTCTAATATTAGTACACGATTAACTTGCGCACAGCGTGGTAGCAAGAATTACACATGCTCATTAAATTCTTGAATAATCAGGTGAGGATGAACAAAGCTGCTCACAAGAATCTCTGTTCACTTATGAAGGGCCAATGCAGATTTTGAACCGAATATACCCCCAAAAACTGTTTTAGTTATAGGCAAGAGTTATTCAATGTTATTGGATCGACAGGTTTATATAGTTTGGTCGAAATGAGCAACCCAAAATTTGTTTAGACCAATCAAATATCGATGTGTCGCAGCGACCAAATGAAATGGAAGTGTAAGGGTACAACGGAATTAACAGTTCTACATCGCGGCATCAGCATATGAGCAAGGCCTGACACAGGGATTGGCTAATTGCAGGTCGGCCTAGTAGTTGGAAACAGGTGATAAATTCTTACTTGATATTTGGAAATGTCACAACATCCGAATCCCTATTTACAAGGGTTTGTTGATATTTCGCAGGGCCTTGTTCAGATAACCTTCTGTGCAGATTAGTTTAAAGATGACCATATGATATGTTTCTCTCCGAAATTTGCTGTGGTTTCCGTCTGTCGGAATCAAAATTGATTCCGGGTTTTGTTATATGGATATTCAACTTGTCTGAAGAGAACGTTTCAGCTAACATTAATTGACGTTTGACTCCATTAGTCTTCCCCAGCATTGTTTGCGTCATCGAGTGAAATGTATAACGCAGTACAAATATTATATTTATCGATATTATTTTGTGTTTATCTGTACACAAATCAGCGTCAAATTTGGCGATAAATATCGCAGGCTACTAGCAAACTACGAGCGTAGCGTGCAAGCTCTATGGCGTTACGTTTCGTAACTTGTTTAATTCCGCTTAATCCGGGAATAAGGATCGTATGACCCTATGCGTTTCAAGATCCTCATGGCGTTTCTTTGAACAAACACAATCAAAGCGTGACAGATACATCGTACACTAGATGAGGAATTTTCAGCGTAAATCATATGGATTAAAATACCGTTCAGCGTTACGGATTTGATGTTTTTGGAACATCACGACATTTTACTGGCACCATTGAACACTGTTGACCGCTTCTCTCTGCTTTATGTATACTATGAGTTATTCTTTTAATCTGATGCTAATTATATTATATGAATTAAGTCTTTGGATTATGAACGTGGAAATTATTTAATGGACGACGGCTGAATAGTGAATGACGCACTAGGCATTTGTATCACACGAATAGAACAAGGGCGATGAAGGCATTGATAAAAATGTTAAAGACTCTTGTTAGCAGTGGGTATAGTTTGCATGTATATATCATTCGCTATGGCGGAACAGCTGTCAGATCCGACAGCCAGTATCCAGTCGTCATCCACAAAAGAATTTCCGAGTCAATAATCTTCAGATCCATTGTTTGCGACAGTTATCATCAATTCCAAATAAGCATAAAATAAAAACTAAAATACACACACAATATGATTTCGCTGAATAACGATACCAAGATTGAGTAGTATTACTTCAATAATGGAACAAAGATATTAACTGTATCCAAATAATTTCGGTCGATGTCGTGGTAATAAATATTAGCTTTGGCTTCCGCACATAACAGAATATTTCTTGCTTGCTGGATGAGTGAAGTGACCAGTGGGGACAGAGGCTGGATCTCTGCGCATTACTCTAAATTAGTCTAACACACACCAGGTAGCGTTTTATTTACATGACTAAATTACACGTATATACTGTTAAATATGCGCTTTTACTATTACGGCCCTCTGTCTTGTCGCTAACGGATCGCGGTGAAGTTAATATTGAACCAACATTCTATTCTCAAGAGGTTCGGCTACAGTAGAGGATTACATCTGTGGAACATTAAAACTTCATTAGTCGTCCCCAGCAATCAATAATGCATACCGCCTTCGGATGAGTGTGTCTATCGTCTAAGTTCTAAGTATTTTGTGGAGACGGAAGGCACAACGGAAGGCTTAAAAATAAAAGATTAAAGCAGATTCAGGAGATATATATTCTGCTCACTTGGATATCCCAATGTGTCCGTCTATATTGATCTATTCTGTTGCAAAACTATCAGAGCGACAGTGTGTTGGATGGTGAAACACATTGAACTTGGTTCCACAGACGCGAATTCCCCGAAGTGGTGCGATTGCCAGGCGATATGGTACATACATGAGCAACTTATTTTATTCTGTAGAGATTTGCCACATAATATCATTCAGTAGTGAAGTAAGCCAGAATCAAGACAAAGCAAACGTAAAACACATATTTGGCCACCTACAGTACATAGAATATAACGACAGGACAATTCATGTCTGACGTCCCGTGATGTCCTCTTGATTGAAATGGAAATGAGAGAAACTGAACATATATTCATCTGTATTCGATGATGGTGCATAGCTTGTTTTACTTTCAAACTATATGACACAGTTTCAATATGATATCATTGGTATATTACTGTTCATCAGCTTGCGATTATACGAAATATATTTGTGGAAATCAAGAGAGAAAATCCAATCTGTGACTAGTACGTACGTCTGTCTCATGAAGTTCCTCTACCCCAATCTGCAATCTTGATGAGGGTAAATTATATTAGCAACTTCGTAATTAAAATATATCAATCGTATGAGTTGGAGCGATATGCAAGAGATGGGAAAATTTTGCGACGTCTGGCGACTAAAAAACAACCATATAACTCCACAGGTACATCACATTCAGACCCGATACTACGGTAGATTCTCGGACGTAGCCTTATTATCTCAGCATCGTTTTTATTGCGGCTGTTCCATGTTGTAGAAATTTTGTACATGTGTCATTGGAGCGATATACAAGAGGAAGGGAAAAATTGATGACGTCTGGTGACTAAAAAGCAACCATACGACTCGACAGAAAAGCATCCCTCGGCACCTTACATTCAGATCCAAGAATACGGTGGATTCTCGGACATAGCCTGGGTATCTCAGCCGCGCTTTTATTGCGGCTGTACATGTGGAAACTATGAAGTATCCACACGGTCCCTAGCACCGGCTTAAGCGGAACTAGATACGCTAGCTTAGGAGCTTTGATGGCAGATCAGCTTAAACAAGTAACTCATCTGATCGTAATGGATGAGCATCGAGGACCTCTGATGGAGTAAACGCCCCAACATGAAGTGCAAGAATACCCAGCAAAACTAAACCTATAATGCTCGACATAGTACGGCTTAAATTTCCCACCAAACAATACACCTACATATATTTGTCGAATGACATGTACAGAGGGCCGACATCGGGGACAGCTGATAGAGGTTACTATTCACTGATAACTGTACAACAAATTGCTGTACACCAAATACTGGACAAAGTGTTGGAAGGAGCAAACCTAGTTTTACTCACGAAAACTACATTTTATCATGTACGTGTTAACTTCGGAATATAGCTCTGTATTTTAGGCTGATGCGTATGTGTGATACTTTTCGTTTATACAATGATACCTTGACTTCTTAAACAATAACCATATAGGCCGCTGGTGGAAACTGTCGGTTAGCCTACTTTAATTTTGTAATGTAATTTTATTCCAACGCTATATTGGACAGAAACCAATATCGACGTCTGTCATTGCATAGTACCTCAATATTTATAAGGCACCGTTTCCAATTATCGTTCGCGAATGAATCGTTTATTTCGTCACATTTTCTCGAAGTCGCGATTTTCCAAGGCGCGAGGGAATGGTTTTTTTTCTTCAAAATAAACGATTCATTCGCGATCGCTGTTCGAATGGGGTTTTTTTCTGTTGGCAATCGTTTTTCAATCGAGAAAATTCTCGCGAATAAAAAGCGATATCGCGATTCAATCGTTTTTTAATCGAGAAAATATAAGCGATTGAAAAAAAAAACGATTGAGGATTATTGCCGAAAGTAGTACGGCAAGGTTCAGCCTGACTGACTCGCATACACGTTCGAGTTGCTATATCATAAACACTTCAGTCAGACTATATAAAGTTCGATCATGTTTTCTTCTTCCTTTTCCATTCTTCTTTGCCTTGTGTAAAACTATAGCGTGTTTCACTTCAGTTGGCGGTTATATAGATACGATGGGGATATTGAAAGAAATTGAAGAAAACAAATATATACATGGCAGTGTGACTAACGTCACAGGACCTACGAAGTACAGTAGGCATTAGGACTCGAACGCGAACTGAACTCTTGGAAATCCCCACCCCCAGTTGAAATCCTGCCTATATTAAGATGGGCACCGCCCAAGTCAGAATCGCCAGTGATTTTCATCAAAAATCACCAGAAATTTTCATCAAAAATAGGTCAGCTCAGATCTTGTTGGTAACAGTCTCCTAATGCGCCTTCATTCCAAAATAAATAACGATCGCCGATTTAATTTTACAATTTTTTAATTAAAGGAAACAGATTGAATAATATAGGTTCAGTAGATTTCAAGCTTTACGTGTGAAAATACATTTACATCTCTTTAATGGTTTTCAGTGCCCTTGTCCAGGATCAAAACAACTTTTTGAATCACATTATTTTCCCAACAATACAACATTTTTTTATATATAGTACTATAGTAGAAAGGTAGCATTTATGTAGTTTACGGTAATTCAACTCAAGACCAACACTTATATTATATTATTTCAATGATATGGTTTAACAATTTAAGTTATGGAAACAGCGCTGATTGTTTGAGGGTATATGCAGTAGTTAAGATTAACCTCAGTAATAGGGCCATGTGGCATACAGTGGGACAGGGTATTTTTAGCTGTGGGTAATTTGACCTGAATTTGAAGGCTCAAGCCTGATGTGGCCAATGTGAAATAGGATACACGTTAAAGGCTACAGTTCACATATATCTATAACAATATACTGAAGTGTTAATTATCAATCTAATTTTAATCAGAATTATTTCAGATCAGAACTTGCTGGTAACAATGCCCTAATGCACGTTCATGCCAAAAATCAAGGTTCTAATGTCAACGGTTCTCCTTATTTTGCCGACGAAAGGATTTGGATGGACTGACTGACTGACTGACTGACTGACTCATTATCGGACAATTTGCGATCTGTAGCCTACTTCGTAGGAATATACATAGGAATAATGGTTATGCTTTAATTATAACTTCATATTTACATATATTTTTGTATGGGACACAGGCCCGGATATGGTCAGATTGAGTCATTTGCACTTGCAATTTCGTCTATTATTTTGAGTATTTCTGTGTTTTAAAGCTGGTATTATTCCAGATTTCTTGTGTAGTATTTTTCGTGAACGTTTTTGGCATCTGTGTGTGCTGAATGTGCGTACTGTTCGCGTGGTTTTTTGTTCTACGATCAACATTTTCCTTGTGTAGATAGATGGCGCTGTATTGAATATAACGTTGTCATACGGGGCTTTTGAGTCTTCGAAAGCACTTAAGTATTAATATATAGCGCGGGCTATTTGTAAAACTTTTCACAACTGTCATTATTTTTTTGTTTGTTTGGTTGGTTGTGTGAATTAATCTTTTCTGGAGCTCTCTGGGTGGGAGTTTTGTTGTGTGGCTCCCTAAATGGGAGTCTATAAGTGCAAAACCCCACAGTTACCTGGCTTGTGGGATATTTGATGGTAGATGAATACGTATATTTTCAATAAATTGTGAAAATTAATAAATACAAAGGATAAATATATATATAAAATATATATATATACATGTAAATAATGATATTGATTATTTTTCACAATTTGATGAAAATACACGTATTCATTCACCATCAAATATCCCACAAGCCTGGTAATTGCAGTATGGAAAACACTGAAAGTGGGCTGAACGCGGTTTGCTTGGCAAGATGATCAATGTCTCGCCTTTGGCTAAAAAGGAAACCTTGACCATGCGAAGATGTGTTTCAAAAGCCCTGTATAATTCAGGTCACGTGACTTGGTTGCTGAAGAATCAAACAACGCCTCTCACCGAGTATGATACTATATGTGAAATGACTGCATTAATATAAAATATGAATATAAAACGTCTTTCTATGTCCGACAGATTTTCAAATCCCACATTTAAATCTTTAGTTTTGCGAAGAAAAAACCCCGAAATCTTTAAACTATGATCGTACTCGGACAAGAATTTTTGTTGGTTAATCCAGTAAGAGATGAAATTATATAATATTCAGGTTTCTGGCTTGAGCTTCCCTTTGGAATCATTCTTATTAGTTCATTTATCAAAATGTAAAATTAAAATAAAAAGTATTGTACATATGCGAATCCAACCGTTATATGCGATTCAATCACCATTGTGATATGTATTTGATATAAATATGAAATCACTGCCGCGAATATTCTTATAATAAATAACATTAACTTGATGGTGATTTTTTGAACTTATTCACATCTCAATAGTTTAAAAACTGTACCAAAACATGAATGGATACCCTTTCCTAATGTATGTTTTACTATAACAAAATATACATATTTAATTACACTATTTTTCACCTTAATTAACCTAGAAATTCTCGGCTGGAGGGCTAAGCTGTTCTGGGTTATCCGCCATGCACCCATTCACACCTCTATCAAGTCTGTGCCATAATCATTCTGATAATGCAATCAACGACGAACTCAAATCCACTTATGACCTATACACGGTATTTACAAAAACAAGATATTGCGACTATCATCCTGTATTGTTTATACCAAGTTGCATGAATATATGAGGAAATTATCGGAAGTATGAAGGGAATGACTGAACATTAATACATTGTCGACTCACACGATTATTAAATAAACATGTAATTTTGTCATTTACGCTTCGCCCGAGTAAATCTGAGCGCGGACGTCACAGGAAGCATGGTACAGGTATGTGTATAGATATTTCCAGCATACGCCCTACCTCGGCTTGTAGGAGATTATAGATCGTGAATCATATATATTATCCGGTTATCTCACGCATTTATACAGTATAGTATAGTAATATAGGTTTTCCATCGACAAATCCGCAACCAGCATTAAATGTAGTTCCCAGTTCGCGGATAGAGCGCCGTACGTCGGCAACACGGCCTATGTGTCAGATATCACTCCGCCTCACGATTCTCTCGCACCTTGAAAAAAACGATTCCCTCGCGATTGAAGATTCGCGATCAAGAACGGATCGCGCATGGGTAAACGATTCAAAAACGATATCGCGAGAGAATGGTTTTTTTTCAGAAAAGGTTCAATCGTTTTTTCTCATTTTTTTCTCGATATCCTCGCGACTGATTCACGAATGATCGTTTTTCAATCGAGAAAATTGAAGAAAAATCGCGACTGAAGAAAAAACGAATAATGGAAACGATCCCTAAACATTTATGATAAGGAAATACATAAGCATCAGCATGTCGGATACTAAAGCAAAAAGTTCACAGGGTTTCGTGGGCGGAACGTTTAACGTTTTTGTCATGTCCATATTGTTTGAACCCATGTATCAATGCAGATCTATGCGGACCATTTCGGATTTAGATCATGATAACTGCATGCTAACCATTCAACCTCGCAATCTAATTGAAACATGCCATTTTGCTCTTACAATATGAATATTGGCGTATGTAATGGAGTAAAAAGTTCCAGATGATATTTGGCAGCCATAAGTTGAGATCAGAGTAATGGAGAGAGACGTTTTTCCATCGAATTTGGGGAAGTATGGATTACTCTTTAGTTATAGTCTCCGTCTAATTCGTTGAACGACAGACCAGTCATGCTTTCGCCCACCAGTTAAGGGTACTCCATAATCCTTCTTGGTAATTGATTGTGTAGTTTCTTTCGAATGAAATCAGTGAAGTAGTCTTCGTTGCCGCGACAGGCTTGCGTCCTTAATATTCAAGACTGTGTACATAAACAACATTAATCCTTTGGCGGTCAGAGTCTTTACCTAGACAAATAACTGCCTAAACACAGTATGCCTCGATTGAATTTGCGTTGTGACGAGGAGGGTTGAACGTTATAAGATCCGGTGTAATACTTCGAAGACCAACTGTTTTTACGGGCAAGAAATTGTGTATACTGAGAAACTTTGGCATGATTCGTGAGCAACGTTCTGTCAGGACATGGTCATTAAATTATTCCATCACTTTAAACCCCACGAACCAAGGATCGCTGCAGAGTCTGTGTACATAAACAGGCTTTTTTTTTCGCTGCCGCACCTTTTTGACAATAAATTGTAATGAGAAAATGATATTCTATCGTCTTATCACACGGTTTACATGCATTTGAGGCGAACCAATTCTCAGTGATATTATTAAAATAGAACGACAGCGACATAAAAATATCTTGGCTATAGCGAGCAATAAATGGACAGAATGACACCCGTAGACAAAAAAAAATGAATATGGTGGATATCATACCAATACATCAGTTATTATTTGATAGCAATTGCAGTTAATTGCACGATAATTGACAAACTGGACGCCCGTGTTGCTGGGTGCGACACTAGATCAGTTCAGCCGACTTGCATAATTTGTTGGATAAATCCATGCTTAGGATCGCCTCATCCTTGTCCTTCCTTTGATTCATCGATGGCGGTTGGTAGGAGGAGGTTGACGATGGATCATTCACACATGTGGATATAAGCGTTTCAGTATTTTTAGCAAGCAGGCGTTTTGGATTGTAGTTAGATTCTCCAATCTGTTAACTGGGTAATCTATCTTTCATCTACGTGTGCATGAAGTATTCGTTTTTTTGTTTGCCAGAATTCTGTCCCTATGTGATCGGATTCTCATAAGACCTATCCCATTAAGCGGGTTACCGCTTGTCCGCCGGATGGATGTGGGCTAGTCTCTGTGCAATGTTTTCTTTGCAATTAGTCAACGAGAAATGTCTTACGAAAATCGCACAACATGTACATGTAGAATTCAGCATAAACCTGAATGCGCCACAATAAGATGGGAGATCGGCAATCCCCCTGGTCAACACAAACCGACCGAAATTATACAATGAAACGTTACCTGTGCAACGGTCTTATTCTGGGCAAATTAAGACATGTTTATCGAGGTAATAACAACGGAAGAGATTGAACAACAATTTTCCTCTACATCAGTATGATCAGCGCGAGATAAAGAAACTAACCAGTGACAGAGAATCAACGGACAACATAAAAATACCCCATATTATTTTTTTTCCGATACACCATTTATAGACAGATGTTTCTCACACGAAGAAAGTTAACACCACCTGGCTTGGGCGATTTGTGTCCGGCGCATGTCTGGGAAGGGACAATTTCGCTCCTCCACTACATATGTTTTTCTTATGGACTACCAAGAAATACAAAAGAAATCCAAGGTGCATGGCCCCTTTCCACAGTGACATCATATTCTAAAAATGCATTTTTTCGATATTTCAGTCAGATTTTCTAATTTTTATACTTATGCAAAAAAGTACATAATAAATTAGGAAATAATATTTTGATGGAAGGACAAACGACGAAAACGCAACTTTTCAATCTCGCCCCCATGGCCACCAGTTTTAATTTACTCCTAATTCTCTGCTTGGAGGTGTATGCAAAGATGTTCAAAATGACCCTAATGACAAGCGTCTGGTCCGTCGTTCAAAATTCAGCCGTCGCTCAATAAAGAATATCCGCGTTCATACTCTAAAAATCTATTCCATATAACAGCATTAGCACCAAATTCAAAAAGATCATAGTATACATAAACACAGGCTATTAGACGAAGTAGAATCGGCCATACACGATTAACTCACGAGCATTTGCTGAGAAAAGAGCTAGTCCCAAGGTATATTCCATGCCACGAAGATCACACGTTGAAACATATTCTTATCGACTGTATAGATTTTAAGATTGTAACAGATAACTTTTATCGAGCAGCTGCTTTGGAAGATCTTTTTGGTCGAGCGAAAAAAGACTGTATTTTAGATTATTTGAGAGAGATCGGTTTGTTGTTTAAATTTTAATGTATTTACATGTTGTTAGTGTCATTCTCGAAGTTGACGGAACGTATCGCAGATAAGGCCTGTCTCTTTAAACCGTTGAAATGAAAACCACTACGAGAGAACTGCTCAAAGAAACGGGTAAAATTGGAGTGATATGCAAGAGGTGGGAAAGATTAACGACGTGTGGCGACTAAAAAGCAACCATATGACCCTACAAGAAAGCATCCCTCTCTCCGTCTCGTGACATGTACAGAGGGCGGACCTCGGGAACCACCAGAATCCTACCATATACAGGTAATAAATTGGAGCGATATGCAAGAGGTTGAGAAAATTGACGTCTGGCGTCTAAGAAGTAACATTATGACTCTACATAGTATGACCATAAGCCTGATCGCTATCACACACTGTTACATCATTACTCAATTCAGGCAAAGCTATTCACTGGCATAATGTGTAATATGTGTTTCATTTCTTGAACAGAAAATTTGAATCTGTCGTTATAATGATATATCAGTTTATTATTTAACATATTCTATATGACCGCCATTGAACACACATGGCAAAAATATTCCGTCGTATCCATGGTATCGTGTGTTTGTTATCCGGAGTTACCTATAGTGACAATATAATGCGACTTTGCAGAAGGGCATCTGGGGTCAATAATATAATTACACGCCAGTATTCTGGATGAAGAGATATCTTGATAAAGTTATTCCACCTGATCCAATCCAGCTTTATGTAATACACGTTTAAGAGTAGTTCGCGTATATTAAAATGCTGCAATATTTGCTGCCGTTTTTATATGGGGCATCTGAAAGTTATGTGATTTTGTCGAGTTTACGTGCTACATAGAGCAAATTCAGTATAATTTCTCTTGGATGGCATAATTGTGTGCCAAATTGTTGTGCATTTCTTTGGATGTAACATACATCATACATGTTAGTGACATTGTGTGAAAAGTATATGAGAACACTGCCTGTGCTAGGTAAGTTGCATGAAATGGGCAAGCATATAATCATACGGTATTAATGTAGTGAGCTGCCTCACCTGGTAAAGTGTACTCAGAATCCATGCATGTTGTCAGGGCACGGCAGCGGTAAGCGTGCCCCAAAATTCTCGGGCAGTACTCGACAAACCCCTTCTTGTCATGCACTTCAGTTATATAATCCCAAATAGAGGACGCTATACGTTGGAGGCTCTATATGGGTCCGTCCATGTGTCAAGTGTTCCCAATAGACACACCATCAAACTTCAAACATCTACAGAATGGAGGATGCAGATCTGTCAACCAGATTACTTCTAGTGTATTTTAGCACTCAGTTCGTCATCACCGTATTTGTTGGGCATACTATTTTCTCCGGGAACACGAGGTGATGGATTCCGGTTAATGATTCGTAGAATTTCCTCCATTTCCGGTTAATGATTCGTAGAATTTCCTCCATTCTGTTTCGAGTTTATTTTAAAAGATTTCTTCCTTCGGTTTCCTAGAACGCTTTATCTATTTTAACCGCGGTTTACAATTATATAAATCGTTTTTTAATTGCAAAAAGGTCACACGGAAAAGTCGAAAACTATGACATGATTAGAGAATTTTTTTAACAAAATCGCAAGAAAATGTAGAGCGAATCGCAAAGAAAAATTGAATTTTAACTGGAAATTCGAAAAAAAAAAATACAAAGAAGATCAAGGATAACAAAGCAAGTCATCAATATGCCGTATGGGCTACCGTGTGTTCCGTCTATACAACCTATCGTTTGAGCTTTTATTTGTAGTCTTTTCTGTAATAGAATATAAAATTTGCTGCTTTTACAAAGAACAGTTTGATCTACATAATCCATGCTCTTTGTAGAGAACAGTTATGGGTGGGTGTAGTTTGTTTTGTGCTCTGTAGCTATTTAAATTTTGAGTTCATAAGTACCAGCAAATCAAGCATCAGCCAACAGGACATTCGAGCTAGTGATTGATTGTGTAAAGAGAAGTCGATCGATGACTTTTTTATGTTGATAGTTATTATTATAAGAGCAGACTGGATTGCAGTCGTGAATTTTGTCAGAAAAATAATAATATTGTGTCGAGCTATCATCTGGTTTATACCGCCCTTCGTGACGTTGAAAAGTGCTGAGGTGTTGTCTTTGCAATCCCTCTACAAGTAGGGTGGCTTCGACCAAATGATACAAGTAGCGATACTGGACGTACAATCTAACGCTAAGTATTGCCTAAACTAGAACTACATCTACATTACTACCAAAGTTTGACAGACTGCAGCAGATGCGGATGATCTCGCACCAAAAGAAAAGTCCATGCAATTACTTTCACGAATTCCTTAAAACTTCGATTTCTTTCCAGTGATTACTCCCGCACCATACATCGGATGACAGAATAACTAGGTTTGTTTGTATGTTTTATATCACTACGGTATACCACTTAAGGAACATCTATTAAATTGCACTATCGATTGGTGATTGAAAATCGATTCTCTGCTGTAAAAATTGGTGATTTAAGGAAACGAATACATGTAAAATGGCAATAACATCAACACACCCTACAAAGTGAACCGTTCTGGGGATGTTTGTGGGTTGGTACTGGACAAGTTTTCAATCAACTAGACCTCATTTCAACATATTTGAAAGAACCTAGAGATGGATTGTGCCTCTCCTGTCGAGTCTTTTATTCTTCCACTCTAAAAAAGAGAGAAAATGAGGATCAACAAATCTATCCATAACACAAATTATTCGGTGTCATTCTTCGTGTCGTTGCACTCCAAATGCCACCTATATTTGTTTCTTAGCAACGCCCTATGCCTCTTTATTCGTTTATTCAGTTTGATCTCAAGACAGATGCTGTTTTGTGTTGAGTTCCCATAGAAGGCTATACCTTCAAGCGTCTCCATCCCAGGATTAGTGATAAACATATATCACAGATTGATGGAGGGAATGCTAACATAGGGCGAGGGTCATATAGACAGTACTAGTCACAGCACTACTTTGGGGTATTGACTGTCCGATTCACAGCGCGACTGACATTACAATGGAAAACTACAAGAAACTTCACGTAGATGAACAAATACTTGGCATTGATATAAGAAAACCAAGATATCTAGCCGATCTCGGACTACTCCTCTATTGCAAGAAACTTGGTAAACTATTTACAGCGCGGTGTGAATATTATCACTGTGTTGTAAATACATTTTTTTTACGAGTTTTGAATATTTCTGGGAAACTATGGTAAGCCGCGTTTTACAATAAACGTTTGAATTGCAAAAAGTCACCAGAAATTTGGAAAACTGTAACGTGAATCGACGAAGCTGAAGAGAGATTGTTTCCTAAATCGCAAGAAAATGTTGGACGAACCGCAAAAATGGACAATGTTGAATATAAAGAAAATCAAAGAAACTGTTAAAATTATCAATATCCCCTGTGGGTTAACGTACGTTCTCGCTATTGCTAGCTATCGTTTGGGCTTCTGGATGTTGCCGTTCCTGTCATCGATTATAACGCTTGTCCGATTTATTTTGCAACGAAAGGAGATTGTTTGATCTACATAGACCATGCGCTGTGTGGACAAAAGATAAAGGTGGGTGTGGATGACGTTGTACAAGGCAGCTATAACAATTTTGGGATCTTAAATATCGGCAAATGATGTATCCGCTTAAAAAACCGACCTTGCTTTTTCTGGAAAAGATGGTTTCGGATTAAACCGGCATGTCATTTGAGCTGGTAATTGATCGTGTATATTGAGCGAAAACGATAATCATAGAACAGTCCTCGATGCTGCGATGTAGCTATGCCGTCAGTGGAATATAGCGTAGCTATCACACTGATTTCCTGGGCGATCACGGACTCTCTGTGTGACCAATGGCCAATATGGAAAGTCATCTCTAAACACGTTTGTGTTATTTAACCCTAACTGGCCTGGGCTTTTTGGGACCTGTTGTGGCGTGGGGGGCGAATTGGCCCCCCTAAATCCCCCCCTCCCCCTTGAGCCAGCTGCAGGGGGTTGAAACTTACCACACTATACCCTTGGGTCAAGCTCTACCAGAAAATGTAAAAAATCCAAGATGGCCGCTTCGATGACGTCACAGTGACGGCATTTTTTGGTCGATTTTTCAGCCAAATTTTCCATTTTTTTTATTTATGCAATTTCTCCGCAAAAACTGCATGGTAAATTAGTAAATATTAATGTGATGTGAAATAAAATAGCTTTTGTCCGTTTTTCGTCAGTAGTAGTGTCTACGGAAAAAAGGTAACCTTTTGCCGGGGGAGGTAACTCTTGCATCCGACAGGTGGCGTTGTAGTGGCGGTTATAGATTGCATCAGCATTGGCTGTGTGCCAAGATTTGACCACTATAGGTCCGTTAACCTTTGACCTTGTATTCCTCCGCGGTGATGCGGTCATGTCTGTCGGTGATGCGGTCGCGGAAAAAAGCTTCCGCGGAGAAAAAGTAGTCCCCAAAATTCAAATACGCTGCATGGTCCGATTGGGTCGAGTGAGGTATCAATGTGAAGCATTCGTGAAGGGGCATCCGATGGGCTGGGTGTGGGGTTGAAATAGCGTCATTCTGTGCATGCGCGGTGGACCAAGGGAATGGAAATAGACGTTTTGGGGTCTCGGGGAGCCACTAATGGTCCAATTGGGTCATATGAGGTATCAATGTGAAGCCTATGTGAGGGGGCATCCGACGGATGGGTGTGGGGTTGGAATATCGGCATTCTGCGCATGCGCAGTAGACCAAGGGTATGAAAATAGACGTTTTGGGGTCTAGGGGAGCCACTATTGGTCCGATTGGGTCATATGAGGTATCAATGTGAAGCCTATGTGAGGGGCCTCCGACGGGTGGGTGTGGGGTTGGAATATCGTCAATCTGCGCATGCGCGGTAGACCAAGGGTATGGAATAGACGTTTTGGGATCTAGGGGAGCCCCTAATGGGCCGATGGAGTCGAGTGAGGTATCACTGTGAAGCCTATGTGAGAGGGCATCCGCCTGGACTAGTATCTCGGCCGTTGTCAACATTCTGCGCATGCGCAAACAGGGAATTGTGGGAAAAAGGTATGGAAATAGACGTTTTGGGGTCTGAATGGGCCACTTGTGGTCCTATGGAGTCGTATGGGGTATCCATGTGAAGCGTATGTAAGGGGGCATCCGACGGGGTGGATGTGACGTGGAACTGACGTCATTCTGCGCATGCGCAGTAGATCAAGAGTATGGAAATAGACGTTTTGAGGTCGAGGTGGGCCACTATTGGTCCTATGGAGACGTATGAGGTATCAATGTGAATCATTCGTGAAGGAGCATCTGACTGGGTGGATCTGGGGTAGGAATATCGTCATTCTGCGCATGCGCGGTGGACCAAGTGTATGGAAGCAGACGTTTTCGGGTCTGGGTGGTCCACTAGTGGTCCTATGGAGTCGAGTGAGGTATCAATGTGAAGCCTATGTGAGGGGGCATCTGCCTGGACTAGTGTGTCGTCCGTGTTCAACATTCTGCGCATGCGCAGACAGGGAATTGTGGGTAAAGTGCATTGCAGTGAACGTTTTAGGACATAGGGGATCCCCTAATGGGCCGATGGAGCCGTATGAGGTATCAATGTGAAGCCTATGTGAGGGGGCATCCGCCTGAACTAGTGTCTCGGCCGTTGTCTACATTCTGCGCATGCGCCAACAGGGAATTGTGAGCAACGTCCGCCAACGCCAAGCTCAACGCTTCAACGCCCTGGTGAATTAGCCCAAAAGCTCTGATTTTCACCTAGCATAACGCCTTGACGCCATGATATAGACAGATGAGAGAAGAACAACAACAACAAGGATGAGAGAACAACAACAACAACAACGAGTTTTTTTCATATAGTTTATATTCCCCTCCATCATAACATACTCACGCTGGGAGTGCCGCGTTGGGTATGTTTACAATTCAAGAATACTCTTGTCCGATCAGAGACCGCCATTTGCTCCGGCCATATTCGTTCTTGCCCGTCAGATGTATTCTCGGCTGCACTTGTCCAATCAGAAGCCGTCCTTAAGAAAGTCCCATCTTCGGCCCTGTTCGCTCTCATCCGTTTGTTCTAATCGTCGTCGGTCAAGCCTGGATATTCGTCGGCAGCATATCCTGAAACAGTTGTTTGCGCATTCTAATCGCATTTTCCAGGGCCTCGGTGGGTGGTAACCCCATAGCCTCTTCCAAGTGACGCTTGGTCTTCATGATGGACCTGTGCGTGGGGTCGCCTTTCATTTCAAGCGGTAGTAAGGTATACTGTTCATAGATCGCCATGGCTGTTTTCCTGATGCGGGGCCGCATTTCGGTGTACGCCTGTTGTAAGTTATCCTGTCCCGCGTCCTCGATCGCTTCAGGGTGAGTATTGATAGCTGCTGTCACAATACGATCCCAGAAGGTAGGTTCTGCCTCACTTTCCGGGGATGTAGGCTGACTATCTGAGGTCAAGCTCTCCATATCAGTAGATAGACTGTCAACAATCCTGGATTCGGTATCAGTCGATACACTCTCATCGATCTCTGTATCAGCATCCGATTCAACGGACTCCTCGGCGTCTTCAATCCCATGTATATTTTTCTGGTGTCGCATCATATCGTAATGTCTGGTGAACGTGCGTTCACACTCAGAACAAGTATAAGCCATGTTGACGGTTGAACGTCGACTGTGCGTTTTTTGGGAATACACTCGCTTTCATAGACAGTAACGCCCGCCAACGCCCACTGTTACGCCTTAACGCCCTATATGTACGCCTTAACGCTCGTCTCAACGCTTTAACACACTTTCTTAACGCTTTAACGTCGTTTAATGATGCGTTCAAACAAATGTTGCTTTTGTGCTATTGCTCTGACATACGCCGCTTTCCAGTTCATGCCCGAGATTTTCAACATCGACGCTGTTCTTTCGATTTCCATATGGACTGGATCCTTGTCCAACAATTTCATATGGGTCACGAGGTCGACATACTGCTGACGTAAAGCCCGTCGTAGTCTGGGTGCCAGTCTGTTATGGACTAAAATTGCGGTTTCTTTTTTCGAATATCCTTTGTGTTGAAACTTGTTTTCTGTGGCCCTCAACGTCTCGCCCATCTCGGCGTCCATACTTTCTTTGAACAAATCCTTCCATAGCCTCGAGTTCACATTATGTTCATTCCCTTGTACGGGTACGGGTTGGGCCTTCACGGTTGGGTGATATTCCGGGACTGATGGTATGAAGCGGACGCGCTGTATGGGGGTGAGTTGCTGCTGCTGCTCTGCCAGGAGTGGACTCGGCGGATGGTGTAGGGGTATATGACGTTGCGGTGATTCCTTGCCGGGTAACAGGTGGGTCGTCAGCCGACGATCTTCGGGGATATGGGCTTTTAAATTTACGAACAGGTAGCCGTACGGACGACTTGTCGCCCCTTGAAACGCCTGCATGAAATGGTCGATGTTCTGAGGATAAATTCGACTACCAAACACACGGATTTGTGCTCTGTCAATGGGATAGGAGAACAACACAAAGTATTGGCAGTTCAAGGCAATATCTATGGACGCCTTCCCTTGAGGAAAGAGATTCTGGGTCAAATAGATGACGGACAGATTCCGATGATGGGATCCTTTAGTAAACAAGTCGGCGACGTGTGAATTGTCCTTGGCCGCACTCATCAGATCATCTAGCACTACCACGTTGGTCTGCTCGGGGTCAAAGTAATACGGTTCGTTTATGTCGTGTGTAATCCCTGGGACGAAGCTCACATTCTGTAACCTTGTAGTTTCGTAGGCGGGCTGCCATTGGCTATAACACCAAACAACACGTGTCGGAGCTGGGGTTGCCACACCTGCCTCTAAGAACTTCATCACCCAGGACGTCTTTCCACATGCCGTAGGGTCGCTCACCGTCATCGTATAGGGATGCTCTACTGCTCTTGTTGGACCTATAGGGGGACTCAGCTGTGTCTCTTGGTTGTGTTTGCGTTGAATGTGCCTGAGCATACTATCGCGACGAGAGAAGGTTCTCTGACAGAACGTACACGTACACGACATGTTCATCAGTCGACCAATACATATGGACTGATGATGGACACAACTTCACCAACACCACCGCCACATACCACCACCACCACCACCAACGCCACCACCAACGCCACCACCGGGCGTTGACAGGCGTCAACGCCCGGTGGTGGTGGTAGCCCCGTGTGGCAGAGCTCTTGGATCGGAGCTCTCGGAGCTCAAACCTTGTGGAGCTCAGAGCTCGCAAATGGCGTCATCGCAGGCATGCGCGTGTACCTGTGCTGCACCCGCACCATGGTGTACCCTATTCCCTACGGGCTATAGGGTACAGGGTGCAGCACAGGTACACGCGCATGCCTGCGATGACGCCATTTCCGAGCTCTGAGCTCCACAAGCTTTGAGCTCCAAGAGCTCCGATCCAAGACCTCTGCCACACGGGGGATACCACCACCCCCGTCAACGCCCGGTGGTGGCGTTGGTGGTGGTGTTGGTGGTGTGTGGCGGTGGTCTTGGTGGAGTTGGTGGTGGTGTGTGTGGTGGTGGTAGAGTCTGTAAATATAGGAATGAACATGTGTCCATCATCAGTCCATATGTATTGGTCGACTGATGAACATGTCGTGTACGTGTACGTTCTGTCAAGGACCTTCTCTCGTCGCGATAGTATGCTCAGGCACATTCAACGCAAACACAACCAAGAGACACAGCCGAGTCCCGCTATAGGTCCAACAAGAGCAGTAGAGCATCCCTATACGATGACGGTGAGCGGCCCTACGGCATGTGGAAAGACGTCCTGGGCTATGAAGTTCTTAGAGGCAGGTGTGGCAACCCCAGCTCCGACACGTGTTGTTTGGTGTTATAGCCAATGGCAGCCCGCCTACGAAACTACAAGGTTACAGAATGTGAGCTTCGTCCCAGGGATTCCCCACGACATAAACGAACCGTATTACTTTGACCCCGAGCAGACCAACGTGGTAGTGCTAGATGATCTGATGAGTGCGGCCAAGGACAATTCACACGTCGCCGACTTGCTTACTAAAGGATCCCATCATCGGAATCTGTCCGTCATCTATTTGACCCAGAATCTCTTTCTTCAAGGGAAGGCGTCCAGAGATATTGCCTTGAACTGCCAATACTTTGTGTTGTTCTCCAATCCCATTGACAGAGCACAAATCCGTGTGTTTGGTAGTCGAATTTATCCTCAGAACATTGACCATTTTATGCAGGCGTTTCAAGAAGCGACAATTCGTCCGTACGGCTACCTGTTCGTAGATTTAAAAGCCCATACCCCCGAAGATCGTCGGCTGACGACCCACCTGTTACCCGGTGAGGAATCACCACAACGGCCTATACCCCTACGCCATCCGCCGAGTGCACTCCTGGCAAAGCAGCAGCAGAAGCCCACCCCCATACAGCGGGCCCGCTTCATACCATCAGTCCTGGAATATCACCCAACCGTGAAGGCCCAGCAACCTTCGCCCTGAAAATGGTATAATGTGAACTTTCAGAGCATAATTTGTTCAAAGTATGGTTGCCGGGCTCAGAGCGCGTGTGAATGAGATTTCAACACAAAGATATTCCGAAAAGCCGCTGAGCCACAGCCCATAACAGATCGGCACCAGACTACGGCAGGCTGCGTCGCGTATGTCGTCAGTGACTATATGGCTTATTGAGACAGGGCCAGTCCATATGAAATCGAGACTAGCATCGATGCGAAATGCGGGCATAACTGGAAGCGGCATATGTCAAATCTGCTTCACTTCTTTGGCTGACTGAGCCTTCGTCGGCGACGTTAACGTTAAAAGTGTGTTAAGCATTGGCTGGCGCCATTCAAAACGTACGCCTGAGCGTTAAACGTAACGGCGTTGGCGCTGTCTATGGCACAGTGTATTCCAAAAAACTTGCAGTCGACGTTCAACCGTCAACATGGCTTATACTTGTTCTGAGTGTGAACGCACGTTCACCAGACATTACGATATGATGCGACACCAAAAAAATATACATGGGATTGAAGACGCCGAGGAGTCCGTTGAATCGGATGCTGATACAGAGATCGATGAGAGTGTATCGGCTGATACCGAATCCAAGATTGTTGACAGTCTATCTACTGATATGGAGAGCTTGACCTCAGATAGTCAGCCTACATCCCAGGAAAGTGAGGCAGAACCTACCTTCTGGGATCGTATTGTGACTGCAGCTATCAATACTCACGCTGAAGCGATCGAGGACGCGGGACAGGATAACTTACAACAGGCGTACACCGAAATGCGGCCCCGCATCAGGAAAACAGCCATGGCGATCTATGAAACGTATACCTTACTACCGCTTGAAATGAAAGGCGACCCCACGCACAGGTCCATCATGAAGACCAAGCTTCACTTGGAAGAGGCTATGGGGTTACCACCCACCGAGGCCCTGTAAAATGCGATTAGAATGCGCAAACAACTGTTTCGGGATATGCTGCCCGACGAATATCCAGGCCTGACCGACGACGATTAGAACAAACGGATGAGAGCGAACAGGGCCGAAGATGGGACTTTCTTAAGGACGGCTTCTGATTGGACAAGTGCAGCCGAGAATACATCTGACGGGCAAGAACGAATATGGCCGGACCAAATGTTTGGACAAGAGTATTCTTGAATTGTAAACATACCCAACGCGGCTCCCCCAGCGTGAGTATGTTATGATGGAGGGGAAAATAAACTATATGAAAAAAACTCGTTGTTGTTGTTGTTCTCTCATCCTTGTTGTTGTTGTTCTTCTCTCATCTGTCTATATCATGGCGTCAAGGCGTTATGCTAGGGCGTTAAGGCGGACGTTGACGAGAGTCACTGCATTTCCAATGAATTAGTGACAATTCCATGAAAATCAGAGCTTTTGGGCTAATTCACCAGGGCGTTGAAGCGTTGAGCTTGGCGTTGGCGACCGTTGCTCACAATTCCCTGTCTGCGCATGCGCAGAATGTAGACAACGGCCGAGATACTAGTCCAGGCGGATGCCCCCTCACATAGGCTTCACACTGATACCTCATACGGCTCCATCGGCCCATTAGGGGCTCCCCAATATCCTAAAACGTTCTCTGCAATGCACTTTTCCCACAATTCCCTGTCTGCGCATGCGCAGAATGTTGAACACGGACGACACACTAGTCCAGGCAGATGCCCCCTCACATAGGCTTCACATTGATACCTCACTCGACTCCATAGGACCACTAGTGGCCCACCCCGATCCCAAAACGTCTATTTCCATACCCTTGGTCCACCGCGCATGCGCAGAATGACGAAATTTCTACCCCTCATCCACCCTCATTGATACCTCACACGACTCCATAGGACCAATAGTGGCCCACCTCGACCTCAAAACGTCTATTTCCATACACTTGGTCTACTGCGCATGCGCAGAATGACGTCAGTTCCACGTCACACCCACCCCGTCGGATGCCCCATCACATAGGCTTCACATGGATACCGCATACGACTCCATAGGACCACAAGTGGCCCATTCAGACCCCAAAACGTCTATTTCCATACCCTTTTCCCACAATTCCCTGTTTGCGCATGCGCAGAATGTTGTCAACGGCCGAGATACTAGTCCAGGCGGATGCCCTCTCACATAGGCTTCACAGTGATACCTCACTCGACTCCATCGGCCCATTAGGAGCTCCCCTAGATCCCAAAACGTCTATTCCATACCCTTGGTCTACCGCGCATGCTTCACATTGATACCTCACTCGACCCAATCGGACCATGCAGCGTATTTGAATTTTGGGGACTACTTTTTCCCCGCGGAAGCTTTTTTCGGCGACCGTATCACTGCCAGACATGACCGCATCACCGCGGAGGAATACAAGGTCAAAGGTTAACGGGCCTATAGTGATCAAAACTTGGCACACAGCCAATGCTGATGCAATCTATAACCGCCACTACACCTTTTTTCCGTAGACACTACTACTTTCGTCGCGGAAAAGCAGAAATTTTGAAGAAATATGAAAAAAACATCACTTTTCTGGGACCCCAAGTGGCCGCCATTTTGAATTTTCCCATGATCCTTTGCTCGGGTGTTATGCAAATAGGCTCAAAATGACCCCAATATGATAAACTATAAAGTCCCGAAGTTTCAGCTCTCCATTTTTTGTCGTTCCGGAGATAGGGCAGAACGTTCTGTAAGGGGGAGTATTTCGCCCCCCCC
Organism: Hanleya hanleyi; assembly: GCA_036873755.1. Taxonomy (NCBI): domain Eukaryota; kingdom Metazoa; phylum Mollusca; class Polyplacophora; order Lepidopleurida; family Hanleyidae; genus Hanleya; species Hanleya hanleyi. Next base: position 60,476 of record JAVTVY010020273.1, read on the forward strand.
CCTCCTCCCCAGGTCAGGTAGGGTTAATTAGAATTGCTCGACCTGGAATTTACTATTATTATTTTGTGTTTACATGCATATATACGTGCATTATGTGTTTGACAACTTTAAATGAACCTTATACATAGCTGAATTTGTTCTTGTTTACATTGTCCACGTTATTGTGCGTCGGTGGAAAGTATTCCTTTTGGCTCACACAATATATATTGATTGATTGGTTGAATTGAAAGGCTTTCGATTTAAGGTACACAGCAAGATTGATATTTTCACTTTGACGTCATTCGCGGGCTACTTTTGTTCGGTCGGGAACACACTGAAGTATCCTTGGCGTTCATCAGATTGCATCAAAAAACGATGTTACGATCGACTGTGCTTCTGTGTCGAAGTGTCAAGTTGGCCTTGCGTCACGCCGAGCTACTCCCCGCCTGATGCCCTGGTTAGCGATGCTTTGGAGAATATATATCAATTCTAGTGGATTTGAAGTAAACAACTGATAATCAAGATAGAGCATCATTTTTTACCTACCTTAAAACGGTTCTAGAATTCTCTAGATAATGTGCACAATGAGACGATTTTATTCAACGCCACAGAACATATTTGTAGAAACTTGTCAAAAAGCTATACTGCCAAACATGTATATTTCATATTCAGTCGTGCAGTGACCGAAAAATATGGTCGTAGCGTGCAAGATCTATGACGCTAGGTTACGAAGCATCTAATTACCATTAACTCGGGGCCAGGCTTACAATGAACATCATGAGATCGTACTATCATCAACAAGAAGTGTTGATCGCTTCCCTCTTGTGTTCATGTGACACAAAAATTATTTTGTGGAAAACAGATGAAAATTGAATGTTGGATATGACGCCTATCCTCATAGCTCCCTGTTCTCGCACAAAAAAAAACTTTTTCCAAACACAATCTAGATTTTCCCTGCTTTCCGTTCCTGTCGACCCAAATAGCACAGTTTTTATTCCGCGAAAAGCAGGAGGACGTTGGGGCAACGCTGGCTTCCGGTCGCCAGCGATGGGAGTCGTTTGGCATGGTTGGCCGTTATACATATCTACAAATATAACCAATTAATTGGATTCATCGATAACCGATTTTTCCCGGAGTGGTTTGCATCTAGATATCGATAGCTGATCCAGATGTCGATAGTTCATAATGTAGCAATCTGAATATGGTTTTGACAGCGGGCGTCAAACACTCAAGTTCAAAGATATAATATTAATTTACTGCTTTAAATTGGCAATTTTAGGAAAATTGCATTGGTGTGCTCCCGAAAAAGGAAGTCCATGAGCATCGCCAGAATATCTTAAAAAGGGGAAGGGGTTCCTCTGCTTACTTATTGAATACCCCATTATGCTGCTGTCCAAGACAAGGAAATTAAACGCAACATTAAAGCATATGGATGGCGATGAGAGGGGGTCGTTCAAACCAAACGATCCCCATGACGACGCCCTTGAAGTAACATATGCTGTTGATTCGTTGAAGGTCCGTCCAGATAATATTTGACTGATATCTGGATACATATCTGGCGATAATCATGGTAACCCGACACGTACAGTGCTTGGTACAATTACCGAATTTGACAAATTGTAGACCCCAATATTTATCTGGTTGCAGTCAAAGTGTTCATTTCTACATTGTTAAAAACTGTTAACCAACTGGTCTGACACCCAGTTGTGCACTCCCTTTGATCATGTCTATATCAAGTGTTATCACATGCAGTTGTGCATTCCCTTTGATCATGTCTCTGTGACCCCTCTTGTGTTGGCCAATTCTTCAGCGCGGACATATGTCATAATTCATGTTGACCAATGCGCGCGAGTGAAGCGATGTTCGCTTGATTGAGTTTATGACTCGTAACATGCCTTTGGATATGGACAAATTTTGCTATAAAAATCAAACCACGCGCTTTAGAAGTCTAATGGTTTAATATGTGTTGCAAAATATAGTTTACTAACACCTGTACTTTCAGAAATGTATCGTTTGCATATATACAGTGTATGAACAGATATCGGCAAAATACCTGATTTCATTTATTTACTCCTAGGTTGGAGATCAACGACAAATCTCGGCGAGCGAGGTCCGGATTTCCTTATATCGGCATATGTCTACCGCTAAATAATGCACCATACTATATTCGTGTTCTATGCCAGTACCGCCCTGAAAGAGCATTTTAATCCTGAACGATTGTTCTTGATTAAATATTGGTTTAATAAATAAATCATCCACAAATGTGTCACGTATTTCAGAATAGCCATATCCACGTAACTCGATTCATCCATACATCTTCGGTATTACCTCACCCCGGTAGGAATTGTCTGGGGCTAACCGAGACCCGGGGACTAATTTCGCTTGTGGTCTTTTTCACATTCGTCTTTTCGATTTCGTGTTTCTTGAAAACGAACGCAAGTATACACCTATTGTTTCCTCTATCGCATATTCCCAGGCTTTTAATCGAAAAAACTCCCAATAAAATACAAACAAACGATAATTTCACACGTTCGCTCGTTTCGTCCAGCTGACGGTCACATAGTTCGTCCTTTTCGTCATATGATTTGATAGAGTTATTACATCATTTGCTCTTGCTATCCACATTTTCAAATTGTAAAGAAATTATCATTTTTTTATTTGAATCTTTCTTGGAATTAGAACTTTCCTATAGAATCTGTGTGCTTTATGTGTTCAGGATTTTTTTTATTCCAGATGCAGTGAGTTGGGTCAAAATCGATTGAAGGTCGGGAAGATCCAGCCCATAATCAATTGACAATTATCTGATGTTTTCACCTGTGTTTGATCAAAGTAGATTAAATTCTTTTTCCAAAGTATATCTGTGTAATTGAGATAATAGTGATCAGTCGACGAATAAAGCGTTACAATCTTAATCCTATATCTTGAGTTTTAAATTCTATGCCGTACAGAGTTGTTTGTTTGATTAATTGGTCAGCTGTTGGGAAACCTTGTGCAGATTGCTGTAATTTTTCAACAGTGATTGGAGTTAACGTTCTCCTCAAAATAACAAATTATTGGTATTGATTGATTTAAATTTATACGTGTGTCTTCTATACATTATACCATCACCGATCAAGCAAATACACGCGTCAAATCTGACAATCAGTAGCCAGCTGTTGTTCATGTTTACTCATTTCATGTTTACTCATTCTTGCATGATGCGGATCTGATGAGAATATCGTTACTATTCCTGTTCATTTTGGCGGGAATAAATAAGAACCTATATGTCGTACATATGTCACGAAATAACCCATTTATAATGTTGTAATGTTGGCTCAAGGTTGACTACTACATATGACATTAAATAGCCCATTTTGTAATGTTGCAATGTTGTCTCAAGGTTGACTGCTAAAGTTGGCCTCACGTTGGCTGGCCAATTCCCGGCCAACGTTGGTCCACCGAGCAAAAGGGCGTTGGACCACCGTTGTCCCAACCAAAATGACGACTCTTGGCCAACGTTGGGTTAGCCTTGCTGTGTTCTCCGGTTTAGTAAAATTGATTGATTACAATACGTTATAGTCAGATCTACCGGCTGTGGTTGTTGTTTTGTATCACGTTAACAATGTTGTGTGGATTTATCCTTGAGTCAGACTCTGAATGGATATTCACTGAAAATAGTCACTGTTTTGTATTAAGTTGTTGCAATGTCTTCTTTTTAACTTCGATGTGGCAAATTCGTGATTAAATCTTAAACTGATGGAGGTGTTTATTTTCCGTGCGTGCTCTGCACTTTCCCCTAGCCACAATGTCAATGTGTGGGTGTGGTCGTCGCCAGTTTTCCAGTGCACGCGTGGGAGATGTACGCTTCAATTGTCGACTTTCCGAGTTTTTTTTTGTTTTTTTGTTTGGAAATCCGGTCATCAAGATGTATAAAAATATGTAAAGTCAAAATATCGCCTTTAATAAACTGATACTATTTAACAAGTATATAATACACATGTAAACGTTTTAATGTAAGGTTTTGTTGGGTGCTGATAATCAATCGCGTAGGAGAAGACTGGACAGAAGTCGTGACTTTTAATTCTAAAATAACATAACAAACTAATATAACACTGATAATATTGTGTCCGTCTATCATCTGGTTTAAATTTATAACGTGTTTTGTGATGTTAACCCGATCTGGCCTGTCGATTTGGGGTGTACCGCAGCCTGGGGAGGGGGGGCCCACCTATATAATTTCGCTTTCTCTACAAGAAAATGTAACAAAATCCAAGATAGCCGCCATGATGACGTCACTGTGACGTCATTTTCAAAAAGACCATTTTTGGACGATTTTTCGGTCAGAATTTTTTACTTTTGTTTTTTCTTCACAAAAATTAGTAAAAAATAATCTGATATGAAACAAAATAGATTTTACCCACTTTTCCATGCAGAAAAGCAAACATTTTGAAGAAATATGACGAAAACCTCACTTTTCTGGTACCCCACATAACCGCCATTTAGAATTTACCCATGATCCTCTGCGAGGGGTTATGCAAAGGCTCAAGATGACCCCAATATGATAATCGAAAAGGTCACGGAGTTTCAGCTCTCAATGTTTTGTAGTTTCCGAGATAGGAGCAAAAAAGCAACAGGAAGGGGGGGGGGAGCGGAAAGTCCCCCCCCCCCCGGCCAGGTAGGGCTAAAAAAGGACTGAAGTGTCATCTTTGAAATGTAGGGTGGTTTTGATCGGATGCAAGTTGCGATATTGGACGTACATGTACAATCTTATGCTATGTATCCCTTGGACTACAACTAAATCTTTTGAAACCATGCTATAATTTCTACCAAAATTTGACATGCTGCAGAATATGCGGATGGACTCTCGACCGAAAGATAGAAAAGAGGAGAAAACAATTTACAGTTTATGTAATGAGTTTCAAGAACTTCTTCGTGAAAATCGATATCTTTGTAATGGTTACTTTTACCATATATCGGTTGACGGAATAACTTTATTTCCGTATATTTGAAATTACCACGATATACGAATGAAGGCAAATCTATTAAATCGCACTGTTAATTGATGATTGAATGTCGATTTTCTGGTTCAATGATTGGTGATTCAAGTACAGGAATACATTCTAATATCATCGATACACCCTATAACGTGGATTGTCCAGGTAAGTGTTCTGGTTTGCTACTAGTATAGATTTCAATTATCTAGGCCTCGATTTACCGCCAAGTCTCTTTTTACTTTCAGTCTAATAAAGAGAGAAGCCGATGACAAGAAATCTATTCAGAAAACAGTCTACTAGGTGTAATTATTTTTGTGGTTGTACTCCATGTTCAACCAATATTTTTTCGTATCAACAACTTTTACTGCATTATTCATTTATTCAGTTTGATCTCAAGTCAGATGGTTTTTTTTGTGTTGAGTTCCCAGACAAGACTAATCTGCCAAGCGCCCAACCCAGGTTTAATGATAAATATGTCACAGACTGATGGAAGGAATTCACACAGTGTGTGGAATACGTGATGCGACCTGTGGCAATGTGTGTTTGATACCGCTTGAACCTAGACACGGAGCTAAAGAACACTATGCTCTCCAACATATTTTGGTACTTTGGTGGGGCGTGACGGGATGGTGTGTGTGACTGTCATATAGATAGCGTCAATCCCACCGCAATTGTTTTGGAGGGGGTTACAGAAAATCATGACATCTACCCGGCATCACAGACTACTCCTTGATTGCAAGAAACTAGCTTATGTTCATTTATCTTCCGTTTATGTATTCGTTCGAGTATTGAATGAGATTGGAATTTAATGTGTACGGATCTTTACTAAATATACGGAAAGGTCTTCCTGTGGCTTATAGTTGATTGCCGCTGGTTAACTTACCTTTGAGTCAAATTAATACAGATTTCTCAGAGCACCCACATATCGTAGTTTGAAGATCTCCCTGGGTTAATCTGCATTTTCGTGTTGGGTGAACTCTTAAACGCAACTATCGAGATCTAGTAACTCGAGAGCGAATGGATTTGGTATGGGTATGATGCAGATAATCTCATAAAACAAGAAGATTTTTATAGTTATGCATTCAGATATGTGATAATACACCATAGGGCTTTCAAAGGAATACCAGACTCGACGCCTAGACACCTATATAGAATTTCCGTTTCTCAAATGCAGGACTCGGATATCAGTGTTGAGGAAGAAATTGTCATTAGAGGGAAATACATCTCTGGTGTGATCTAATCAACTAAAATCCATTGTCCGACTGTTGTCCATCATCTCAAGTGATACTTTTCAATTTCCTTCCTTCTGTAAATATTAATCCCGTGCATTATCCTATGAGTTATTTCTAGACCGACCATATCCCCTCAAATTTCCCGCACAGCAATAAATGACAAGAGGAAATTCATATAAGCGATATGCTATCTGGGACCTGTCAACCTCTCTGTGAGGTTTGAGGGCACACCAATGCATCCAGGTTTAAAGTTTTTTTGTCTTTGTAAGTTCATTGCTCAAAATTCCTCCCCTTTTGGATTTGGTTATCGTATCCTCCTTCGTAGAGAGCTCCATACACATGTTCACCATTAATAAATATCTGACCGTTTAATTTTTGGCGACTGCTTATTATTGGTATATAAAATTTGTTGGATAACTGTTTGTGGTGGTTAATTTCGTCTTTGTTCAAAGGACGTGTTTTTACAGCTTTCTGCAGTGTACATCATAGTTCAGGAAATACTCCACAATCTAGGCGGAATTAGAAAAGATTGCAATAAGCTGTTTGTTAAATCCATATCTACAAACACTTCTGTATTAGATAAGCTGTGAGTAAGTTAATATATAAGCTTGGATATTCATGATGATACGCCCATCAGTTGCACTACCCGCTAGTCGTGTGTGTCACAGACGTTCTCGTCATAGATACGGTTCAGTATATTCAATGCATAACAGCATGATATCTGACAAGTGCTACATATAGTGGAAAACTTAGCAAGTTGAAGGGGACATGAAGGATAAAGCGCCAATCTCTCTATGGGATATCTTTCGGCTGTAAGACTGATATATAAGACTACACGACTAAAAAGTAACCGTATGACTCCACAGGACAGCTTCCCTTAGATTCAGACCCGCGAATTCAGTGGATTCCCGGGAGTACTGTCACTTTCCCCCCTGTCATGTCCCCCCCCTGTCCCATTCCCCCGTCATACCCCCCCCCCCCGCCCGCCATGTTCCCCCACTGGACATATCCCGCCCCCTTATATTTACTTGTTCATATAGCTGTTGTGGGAAATATTTAGGTAATTTTTTCTTTCAGTAAAATAAAGCCAATTTTTATTTAGCATAAACTGTTACAGGAAAAGACGAATGTTGTTTTTAATGTAATTCCATCAATAAATTATTTTCTTCACAGATATATCTTTAAGTAGTCTTAGATAGACAGAAATTTTACCAACCAATGAAAGTAACAGAATTATTTGAATGGCACAATTATAATTGATAGGTAGATATATGAAGCTTCTTAAATTATTATATATTTATCAGCTTCCTATTGATTGAAGATTAACTGGCACAGGTGAGTTTAAGATTAAAATTTTGAGATTAAACCATTTTCTGTGTGAGCAGGAATCCCCTAATCTCAAGGTAAGTCAGAATGCACCTGTACCAGTTAATCTCCAATCAATAGGAAGCTAATAAATATATAATAATTTAAGAAGCTTAATCGATCTACCTATCAATTATAATTGTGCCATTCAAATAATTATGTTACTTTTATTGGTTGGTAAAATTTGTGCCTATCTAAGACTATTTAAAGATATATCTGTGAAGAAAATGATTTATTGATGGAATTACATTTAAAAAAGAAACATTTGTCTTTTCCTGTAACAGTTTATGATAAATGGAAATTGACATTATTTTACTGGAAGAAAAAAATACCTAAATATTTAACCCACAACAGCTATATGGACAAGTAAATATAACGGGGAATATGTCCGGGGGGGGACATGACAGGGGGAGGGGAATGACAGGGGTAATGGGACGGGGGGAGGAACATGACAGGGGGAGGGGGAAATGACCTACATTCGGATTCTCGGACCTAGCCTTAGAACCTCAGCCACCCTTTTATTGCAGACTAGGAAGAAAGGCATACGACAGCTTAACTCGTCAGTTTCACTATGTGTATACCGACAGTCCTATCACTCCTATTTATGGTGCCGTCTCTGTGAAATTTATTGTATTTTCTCAGTATGATCGGCGTCGTCGTATGCAATCGAGATTGTTATTGTATCTTATCTGTATTTCATTATTGTGGAGCCGTTGTGAGCCAATTTAAAATCAGTGGTAGAGAAAGGGGATATGTGTAACTGAATAGTCATTTCCCTAAGTCTTGAATCTATCTGACTAACTGATGTCCCAGCCTTATGATATCACTTGGTAGTGCTAATCACATGTGAAGTGAACAAACTATTATTACACAACATGAGTATTATATGGCAACGTCTTGACACATTAGACCAGTAACAAGAACAATATGGCTGTTACCACAAACCTATTCCCCTTTTCGGCAAGCATCATTTCGGTAAAATAACCAAAAATATCTAAAACAGGCAATATCATGTGGCTAGCAAAAACTCGAAGGTAATGACCTTGGGTACATTAAAACAAGATCATCATAACAGTGTCTACTTATATTTAAGTAGTATATTTGAAAACAGTGCCATTTCTGTTGTTTTCAACATGCAAGTCTTGGTCTTCGAATTTCGAAGCAATGGTGAATAACAATTGTATTTGTTTCACTGTAATTAATCAGTATCAACTATGGTAGTCCCCTTTAGCATTGTGACCAAGGGGTTGAGTATTTCAGGAAGACGAGAGCACACTGGGAGGCTTAGAGATAACAGATCGTAGCAGATTCTATCATTGTGAAGCCTAATCATTCGCAACTCGACCGACACCCATAATCGGCTTTCTATCCGTCCGGACCACGGTGCGATACTTCGACATCGCCTTAGGCAGTCCGAGCCAACTCCTAAATGAGTAACCTATCGCCCATTCTGGCAATTTGTTTCCAGATCAGGAAGCACAACATATTGTTTCCTAAACAGGAAACCACGTGAAGTTTCCAAAAGAGGAAACACTTTAACGTTTCCTAAATGGAAATGATCTAATGTTTCCTGAATAGGAAACACTATATATACTTCCTAAACAGGAAACACTGCATGGTTCATTTCCACACTTTTGAAAAACATATTACACATAAATGTGTATTAAACATACCTTTTTAGCAAACAGTACTGTCGGTTGTTCTCGAGACATTTTTCACTGATTTATGAAATTGTATCCATGTGTACATGTGTGTCTGTGTGCCAATAACAAGGACAGAATAGACAAACATATCAATTGAATTCATAGCTGCATCAATTGCAGATGTACACATTCTAGTTTTTTTTGTTCTGTTTTAAACACAGTCCATGGCAACTGGATAACTGAATATAACCACTTTATTCTAAAATACCAACAGCACTGAAAAACATCTATGTGCTGGTCTGAAGGTTGTTCAAATTTATCTTTCTGGATTTTTAGTGTCAAACCCAGATTCTGTCTATTATGATAACTTGGGTATTTAATTGTAGTAAACATTTGGTCTCCTTCCCTGTAATACTTTCCCCTCTGAGTCAAGTAGTTCAATGTGTGTTTAACAGACATAAAACTCTGGAGTCAATTGCTATCTCTCATAGCTTCAAATTTGCACTCATCAGTTCATGGAGCTTGTAGTTAGGCCTATTCATTAAAGTGGGTGTCACTATACAGATAAAATTGTGTTACAGACCAGATGGCTGGGTCAGCCATGGCCAAACAGACTGGCCATGATAAAATCTCTGTGGAAGCTACATGTACATGTAACCTGCCCTCTGGCTAAAAAACCAGATAGGAAACATCACAAATTTTAAAACTGTAGAATACTGGAATGTATGGGGAGGAATCCCTGACATTATGGCACATGACATTTCAGCACGTAATATTTTGCCACAAAATAAAGAGGGAGACATTTCGGGGTGCGACATTTTGTCAATTTCGTCTGCTAAATCTAAACAGACCTGTTATAATTGGGCAGTATCCAGGTTTGAGTTAATGAATGCACAGAAATATTGTGAAGATTTTATAGGTATTTTTGTTGGTGTCAATTTAGTTTTTGTACAAAATTAGTAAATTTCCAATCATGCAGTCAGCCTATACATGTAGCAGATCTCCAGGAAGGCTGAGTGATGTTAAACTTTCAAATTATTTGTATAAGCAATGTATATATAATCATTCTCATCTACATATAGAATAACACTTGTTACCAGAGTTTTTAAAATCTACAAGATTTTTAAATTTATCTGCGTGTTTTTAAAATTTCAAGTTGCGCAACTATTTTAGAATCGCGCAATGGAGCTTTGTTCAATTTTAAAATAGCGGAAACCAATTTTCTTTTCCGATTTGCATTCCCCAATTCTCAACCGTACAAATAATCATTGATACATGCATTCTTGAGTCATTGAAAATTATATGGTCTGTTTTTTTTGTTCCAACTTTTTTAGATCCTTTGCAGCTTCTGGGGTGGCAGTGTATAGGTGTCACGCTGAAGCCATTATATTGATTCCTGTCAAACACTTATTTGTAGTTTTGGTACGTTTCCTCATGTTAACCTAGGATTATAATGGGTACCTGGGATTATGAATATTGAAATCACATCCTATAAATTAACCCTAGGTAACAGCAGATGAACGTTTCATTGAATAATACACCAAGCTCTGATTAATGGGTATCATTTCATTGTTTTCAGCAATTGTAATTTAAACAGTAAAACATGGAAAATACCCCAGTGGTGGAAAAAGCTGAATATTTCATTACCGGAAGAACAGTTCCATAAAATACTGAATATTTGTTCAGCCGCAGATTTAATAATATCAAAATGTTAACTATTAGAATGAAAATGTCCTGCACTAGTTCAAAATTGGTATATTTCTACATTATTTTCATTCAGTTTTAAAGCGGACTGTTACTCTTGAAATTTATTGAACTTTGCTGAAACCATGAGAAATTTTTTAAAAACATTTTCAAATAATAATGCATAATTGCTGCAGTTGATCACAGTTGACCCCCCATGGAGTTGAACACATGACAGTGTGAACAAAAGACTCAAAACTTGAGGAACATAGCTTCAAAATATTCCTTTTCTAAAAGAAATTCAACACAAAAAGTTGCTTGTATAATTTCAAAATTGTTACTTGTGGGTTTTTAAATCCTTGCGCAATTTTAAAATAGTTGCACCAACTTGAGCATTTCAAAAACGCACAGGACAATTTTAAAATCGCGCAGCTTTTAAAAATGCACTTAACACACTCACTACAAAATCTTAGTAGGCTCTATAGTCTGTCTCCATGTTAAAAAAAAACTGAAAATCTTTATTTTAACATAATTTGACGTGTACAATAAAGCTGCTGAACTGTTGTGTGCTGAAATGTCGTAACGACCACTTTGTACTGAAATGTCGCATGCTGAAATGTAGCTTACCGAAATGTTGCGTTCTAAAATATATCAAATTAACTGCTTTGAATGCATACTATTTTATGAACATTTTTGGAGTAATTGTTATTAAACAACTGAATGTCTCAATTGGCATATCAATTTTTGACCTAAAAATTTATGTCATTTTAATTCATAGTTAATAACATCGTATGTTTTTTGAGACTTTAGCTTTGGAGTCCTTAATCCATTTGGATAGTGCCATTCAGGACAAACAGAGGCCTACATGTATAAGCTTAGCTATTTTAACCAGTAACCAGAGCCTGCAGCTTTTAGAGACTAAAGAAAGAACACACTGTACAATGTAGAATGTAGATCTGAGATAGAATGTCCACTCTTAAAGCTGAGTTTTTAAGCTACATGTACACATGTGTACATGTAGTCTAGTAGCTGTTAGGACATTTCAGCCTGCGACTCTTCGGCAGGGGACATTTCGGTCAGGGGACATTTCAACCATGAGACTTAGCAGCAAGTGTGGGGTATGACTTTTCGGCCGAGACATTTTATTTTAATTAATTCTTTGAAATTCAATTTAAGATAGTAAAACAGATGGAACACACACAAATTTCATGTTTACATGTGGCTACATTTATCATTCATGGATGTATGACAAAATAGGAACGCATTGCCCAATAAATAAAAAAAAAACCGTTTAAGACACTAAAAACACTATGAGGTATGCACCAAGTTCAATAGCAGGAACTGAATTTCCAACAGGACAATTCATGTAATTCCATTTCATTATCTTAAATTCAATTCAAGGTAAAATTAATGAATAAAATTTGATTGTCGAAATGTTACAGGCTGAAATATCATATGCAGTAATAGGCCCTACTGCCGAAATGTCATTTGTTGAAAAGTCGTGGGTCACTGAAATTTCTTCTGCCAAAATGTTGCGTGCTGAAATGTTATGGATCCAGTCACGAGCAAAGGTTTTACAGAGAAACATGTTGATGATGTGATCGGTGTATGCATGTGACCAACACAATTCGGTCAACTTATAAAATTAACAAGCCATCAATCAGTAAGTGTCAATAAAAACATTTAAGTTGAGTCAGTGAATATGATTTGACATCGGCGATTCGCTTTCAACACTATTTCAGCCATGTCACCACGTTTGTTTCCTTTTCACACCCGGAAACCACACAGGTTGGGTCCTGTTCCTTATAACACCTGATAAACCCACGGGTGCCTCAGTTAGTCATCTCTTATCACAAGCTCTCTGAGGAGCTGAGACCTATTCTTACCATGATCTGGAATGTACACAAAGACATCCCAGGTCAATCCCGGAGAGCCCCACAGGGCCTTTTAAGTTGATGGATTATGTACAAGTTTCATTTGATAGGCTTAAAAACTGTTAGGTTTTCTGTTTAGTTGATTGGTTCGGCAGCCATATTGGATTGTCCCAGCTAGCTGTATTAAATATATTCAGAAATGTCTGTAACCAATGTTTCAGTTACTTCAAATTGGTTACCAGCTTATTTGGTAATGTAAGTATGATAATGTGCCTGATTTCAAGACCCATTAATAGCGTCAAATGGCATTTTTATTTAGTTTAATTGATCACTTCGAGCCACAATTTATAAAGTTAATTCCAAAAAGACTCCGCTCTACTTGTTCAACGAGAGCCCAAGGGGCTTCAATATACGCCCGAATATCTGGAATTATATTGGTCCAAATTTCAAGGTTGTTTAATAACCTTGATTCCAATTGGTAGCTAGCAATCCAGAGAAAGGTCTACAATTTTGTGCTTCTGAGAATGTAACATATATCTAAAATGAGCTTAACTTTTGGTAACTAGTTGACCTTGAAGCAAGAGCCGAGAGCTCACATATCCCACACTGAAATCGACAATAGTCAAACACAAGAAAATAATAGTTTTCTTGCAAATGGATTTCTCTCAGACGAGAAAATTTTTCACGAAGTAAGAAGAAAGTGATGAAGCAACCCTTTGTTTTTGAGTTAATATTAAAACAGGTATGAAGGTCATAAAGGACCCCACTCCCCGTTAAATTAGTCAATGTATGGTTTTTATTTCACAACAGTTTAACTAAATGTAGCTGTTTCAAACACGGCAGGCAACTCCACAGGACAAATGCCATATACATGTAGGGGAGAGAACTCTGAATATTCCAACCTAACACAGCTAAAGTCAGCTAAACTTGATTCAGTTTTAGGGGACAGTAATCTTGACCTTTGACAAATTGATGTATGGCTCCTCTTGGCCATGCGAGTAAGGTATATGGTACTCAAAGTTTGGTACCAATCCATACCTTGAAACTAGAGATATCGCATGGACAACAAATGTTAACGGATGAATGGACAGAACCCAACATCGCATTACATGACCTCGTCTTTGACACAGGCATATGAAAATGTGACTTTTACTGATTTCCTGATTTTGGGGTCACAGTGGCCTTGACCTTTGACCCTGACCTAAATTTTGGTACACGACACATCATCTTCCCTCAATGTATCAATAGACACAAAAAAATCATGATTATGAATTTCCTTGACATTCGACCTTGACCTACATTTTGGTACGTGACACATCATGTCCCCCTAATGTATCTACTGACAATTTCTTGGTTCTGGAGTCACAATGACCTTGAATATTGACCGTGACCTAATTTTGGTACATGACAAACCGTCTCCCCGTAATTTCTCAATGGACACAAAATAAAAGTTGTTTTTAATAATTTTCTGATTTTGGACCACATTGAACTTTGACCTTGACCTAATTCTTGGTACATGTATGTAACACTTCATTTCCCTCTATTGAATCACTCACAAAAAATTAGTAATTTTTAATGATTTCCTGATTTTAAGGTCACACTGACCTTTGACCTTGATTCTGGGGTCACAGTGATCTTGACTATTGACCTGGATCTAAATTTTGGTACATGACAGAACGGCTACCCGTAATTTCTCAATGGACTAAAAAAATCATGATTTTTAACAATTTCACGATTTTGGGGCCATAGTGACCTTGACCGTTGACCTTGACCTACATTTTGATATGTGACACATCGTGTCCCCTTAATATATCTACTGACCCAAAGAAATATTATTTTTAATAATTTCCTGATTTTGGGGTCACAGTGACCTTTGACCTTCGACCTTCTCCCTATTTGAATCCACTCACAAATAATATAAATATTTAATGATTTCCTGATTTTTCAGTCACACTGACCTTTGACCTCTGACCTTGACCTACATTTAGTATGCAAAATTTTGTTGACCTCTGACCTCGACCTCAATTTTGGTACGCGACACATCGTCTTCACCTTAATGTACCCACTCACAAAAAATTGCAACTGTGGATAGAAAACGTTCACAGATATAGACCGGACACGAACACTTCAGTGATTTCCTGTTTTTTGGGCCAGTGACCTTTGACCTCTGACCTCGACCTTCATTTTGGTACGCAACACATCCCGTCTTCCCGTAGGGTATCCACTCACCAAAAATTGGAACTGTAGATAGGAAACTGTCCCAGATATAGACCGGACACGAGAACCGGACAGACGGACGGAAACCGCCATCACATAATACGCCCTCCTTTTGGCGGGCGTATAACAACGAATTAATACACGATGTTGCAACAGAAAGTGCCTTTCTTAGTCTGAAAGGCCCAATCTTGAGTGAAAAAATATTATTTTGATTATCATTTTATCTTTATCAAGTTCAAAACACTTCCCTTCTTATACCAACATAAATTCTGGGGAAAAATGTCCCCTACATGAGATTTTCGTCATCAAAGTTCCACTTTCGAAGTGAAAATCAACACACGTCAGACTCACCTGCATGAGCACTTTGAGTAGCCGTTATCGTTGATGGTATAAAACGAGCAGATATTGCATGACAATCTGAATTTCATGTACAAAACCTGTAATTTTGCTTCCAGCTGAGATTTGACACATGTGTTTGTTTGTAAATTACATGACAGAATGTCTCGTGTTAATTTCACAATGGAATAGCCGCTCCAAATGTGAAATGTTTAATCAAATTAAATTGCCAGGATCTGTACGGGTGGATATGATGTATATAAGGGAAAACTAAGAGGGTGTCTGTCTTGAGTTTTGAGGCCTGGTGCAGGTGGTACTATCTGAAAGTCAGAGATCTTGTCATATCTAGTTGGATATTTCTTATAGAATACATGTAGTCAATAATATTAGTTTAGTTCAA